>CATIWQ010000638.1:0-42469 GCA_949673415.1 Euphorbia schlechtendalii
TCCCTGTGGGTTCGATATCTTTTAAAACTACATCGCAACTGTATACTTGCAGTTATCATCATTTTTCTATGTGATAAGGGGTATTGACAACACCTACATTTTTCGTGAACAAGTTTTTGGCATTATTATTGAGGATAAGCCTTATTAAATGAGTATAGCCAAGTCTCACAAACAATTTTTCAGAACCATTAAGTTATTAAACTTATCAGTGGAAAAGTGGTGAACATTGAGATAATCATATCTTAATTTGCTAGTTTCAGCATAGTTTTTAGTGGCTTTACTTAAAAGGATTATTGATAGTCTTTGCATTCCTCGGGTAAACAAATTTTAGCAGTTAAAATGTTTGTTAATTATCTCAAGGAAACTCTATTATTGACCCAAAAATTACGGTTATCAGGATATTAGGTATGCAAAAATGGCAAATTTGGCACCACAATATGGTTTATCTAAGTTTAGTTTCCGCATTAGTTTATTCTCAGGTTGATTTTTAAATGTGAAGTAACTGATGTTTTTGCTTGATATATTTTTGCAGATTCGAGCTTTATTCTGCCTTTGATATATGCATTCATGGGAAGTTCTTGAGATATTGTGAGTTGTTTTGGTGTCTCTCTTGTTAGGGGCTCTGCTTTAAAATGAAATCGACCTGAAAAATACAGAAGAATATCAAATGCTGATCAAATGCTGGCATTCACTACAACTATTTTTGCAGGGATCGCACAAGTAACCCTTGGTGTTATAAGGTAATTTAGAATTGTTAAAAAAGTCAAGTTTTGAAGATCGGGTTGGGCTTTAGAGGTTGATAAAAGCATTTTTTCATGGGTTTTATTTAGCTTGGTTTCTTGATTGACTTCCTTTCACATGCTGCTATTGTTGGTTTCATGGGAGGAGCTGCCATTACAATTGCACTACAATAAGGGTCTTCTAGGGATAAAAAAATTTACAACGAAAACTAATATAGTTTCAGTAATGAAATTGGTATTTCACTCAGCTTATCATGGAGTAAGTCTCTTTTCTCGTCTTTTAGAATGCTTTTATCGAAAAAATTTCTCATGTTTCTAGTGATTTATTTGTTCAAATGAATGTTTTCCACAATGGAACTGGCAGACTATTGTTATCGATCTCTACTTCTCTAGCATTCTTTCTTTTCACTAAGTAGATCGTAAGTCTCGAACAATTTGATTCATTGTAATTTTTTCCTTAAGGTGAATGAATTCCCATTTAACCCTCCTAATTAAATTGGCAAGTCTTTTTATCTGTAGTAGCACTACAGTACTTTATTGTACTAAGTTGCAGTTGCGGTATATATTGTAGAATTTTCTATGGCGGTAGCTCAAGTGCACTCCTAAGCTTGCCGGAAACATAAAGTAATATATAAGTTGAATTGATAAGTATTGGTTAGAATCGCTCTAAAAATGACTAAAATGTAAGAGAAATATGTTCCACTTTAGTTCTTACTATTCTTTAACAGGTGGTGTTTGATCATGATAGTCTGCTTCTTATTTCCACTAACCTTTTCAATTTCTTTTTGTGGCTATACAACCTGTATGCATTTATTCATGTAGATTTTATAGAACTCTGCCTCACTTCACTAACGATTCCAAGTTCATCCCTGGAGAAAGACTTAAGAAATAATAAAAGTTGTTGCTTATGAAGATGATAAGAGCAATGTTTCACATGCATGGATAGTGGTTTAAACTTCAGATGTGTAAAGATCAATTAGAGAATCTTTTGGAAACACTATGTATTTTTAGTTTGTATAGTATTATGTACTTTGTAGTCCTCATTTGAATTTGTATACAATTGAATATTATGCATTATGAATTAATTTAAATAAATAAATTTCAATTTTTTTTGAATTATGGCATCAATTAAGTGTTTTACAAATGTGTTGCAATAAGTGCAAAAAGTGTTTCAAATGTGACATAAGTGTTTTTATAAAAGTGTTGCAAAAATTGGACATGGTATTACAAATATGCTAAAAGTGTTATAAGAAAAGTGTTGGGAAAAAATAACAAAAGTGTTACGAAAAAAACTAACGGACGTTAAGGTTGATGGCGACGGGGTGTTTTTAGCAACACAACAGAAGCGTTGCAAGTACTAAAAAAAGTGTTGCGAAAAGTCACTTGTCATTACACATTTCTTATTGTTACGAAAAAAAGAACTGTGATGCGAAAAGGACTTTTCGCAAGGGAAGCATCACCAACGACTTTTTTCACGGAAAAGTTGTTGTGACAAGTGCTTTTTCAACACTTTTGGCACTTTAGGGAACATATTTTCATTGTTGCAACAAACCATCTATGATGTAGTGATATATGTCTTCAATCTTGATCTTGGGAGATTTGAATCTTTATTGGATACCATGTTTTGTATGGTCATGTTCCTTCTTTCTCATACTCCATTATAATGGTGTGTTCTAATAGGGTGAGTTGTGAATCTTTCTCACACTCTCATAATAATGATTAAAATACTTTCTTGGTGTTGCAACAAACCATCTATGACGTAGTGATATATGTCTACAATCTTGATCTTGGGAGATTTAAATCTTTAAGTGGATACCATGTTTTGTATGGTCATGTTCCTTCTTTCTCATACTCCATTATAATGGTGTATTCTAATAGGGTGAGTTGTAAGTCTTTCTCACACTCTCATAATAATGATTAAAATACTTTCTTGGTTGAATCCATAAAACCTTAATATCATAACCTTTACATTTTCTTACTTTGTATTGTGGTCCTTGATTCTATAAAGGTCCTTGGCTTAAATCTCATTAGTCAAGCAAATTGAAATTTACCTAAAAGAACAACTAAGAAAAATCTCTATTTTAATTTCTCATTCTTATTGACTTATATACACTCCCACTGAGTTATTGGTCATGCTAAGCTTTTGCTTAGTCAACAACTTTATTAATGAATTTATTTTTCTTAAGGCCTTACAGGTGCTCCCATTTCATTTCAACCACACTAAGTTGATTATCTCATAAGCTTGAGGAATAAGTTATTGTTACTTTACCATGTATACTTGAAACCCACATGGGCAACTGATTCTCAGTCAATTGAATTAAAACCTTTCAAAGAAGAAAGTTTAACCATGTGCTTCATTTTTAACTTAGTTTAGCATAACATTTTGGAAAAAGAATGAATTAAGATTCTTTGTTTATCCCTCTCTATGTTATAGATATATTATATTGATCACCTCAAGGAAGAACTATCCCAAACTAAAATTTAAGAATAAACATTCTCATATATTATTGTTCATTACAAATGAAAATTACATATCTAAAATCATCCTTGACTGAAATATAAACTAATTTCACATTACTAACGAGTATATGTTTAGATCATTTCAGAATCAAACTAATAAGTTTACTATAACTAAGCATATATAAACTCTTATACTGCTAAACCCTAAACTTATTTCAAAACCTGAAAATCTTCATCTTTCCCTCGGTACTTGATTTTACCAGTTTATCTCTTCCCATTACCATCTGATTTTTTGTTATGTTTTGATGGTTGTGATTCTTTTTGGTTTGCAACTTGTTTGGAAGTGGTTATTATTTAAAGCTATAAAATGTTTGCTTCTACAAAGATTCAGGTTCACTAGTTATTTAATTAATTTAGGGTTAAGCATTTCTCTATTGTTTTATATTCTTAAGTCTTGGATTTTGCGTTGGGATTACTATATTTATTTCCCACTTGAGCTTTGTGGTTCCTTAGCCTATAATCATGTAGTTTTTTGTTTATCTCTGTATGAAATTTTATGCCATTATCAATAAGAAAAGTTGTTCTTCTTCATCACCAGTTGAGGTACCTTTTAACAATTGTATTTAGTACCATCAAGGGAAAAAATCCAAAATCCTTGTGTTCTTTATATTTCTGCAAAATCTTTATTGAATGTTTTTGTATTTGTATTTATGTGTTGATTTGGTAATTTTGAGTATTTAGGAAAATGATTTTGAGTATAACATGTGGTATCAAAGCGTTTAGATTTGAATCTGTAATTGCATGCGATCTTTTTGTGTTTAAATTAATTCTTTCTTTGCATGTTACTAATGTAGGATTTCTAATATGGCTGTTGATCTTTGCTTTTCATTTATCCACAAGATTGCATGCTTAAATTGATTCGGTTGCATTGTTGTTTTCAAGTTAATTAAATTGCTTTTGTCTTTTGCAAATAACCAGTCATTTTCTTTAAGTTGATCAGTCATACTATCATTTGCTTATTCTTCTTTTTCTTTTTCCTTTTTATCCTTGGAATCCTCTTTGGAGAATCTTGTTGTGAGGGTTCATTCTATTAGATTCTTTAAGTATTTTCTTTGTAAAATCTCCAAAAGGTAATCAAATCTTAAACTTCTTTTGAATTCTCACACAAAAATTTATAATTTCTTAACTCTGTTAAAAGAAGAATTCTATTCCTAAGTTGAAAACAATTTTATGTAACTATTGTTATCACATTTTGCTTCCTTTTTTTAATATAATATCACTGTTAAAAAAAAGGCACTACACTAAGGGTTATTTGGTATGATATTTGTTAATTTTTACCATCTTAGTTACATGTTTTAGGCTCATATACATGTTTGGATCCAACCCAGCTAGTTTTCATGATTGGGAAGCCCCTAATTAATAATTGGTTTACTTTGCTATAAATCTTTGTATCTTGTTCTCTAATATTTTTATTCTTTTCTCCTTTTCCTCTTTGAGAATAAGATCTTTTGAGGACATATAGCTTTGAGATTATTTTTTTTTAAGTTTTCTTATGTTTGTTGATTATAATCTAATCAAGATTATTTTGAGTTGATGTATTTGTTTAACTTGTTATAATCTGTGTCTCTCTATCATAAGTTTCTTATCTCCTTTCTTTTCTAAGATTAGGACTTGTAGAATAATTAGAATCTTAGGATCCCTAATGAATCACTAAGCTTAATCTAAGCCTATTTAAAATCTCTCTATTACAAGTTGATAGGAATTCTGTGTTTGCTTTGAGGATTGGAATTTTAAAGGTTGTAATTACTTTGATAGAGTTTCAACGCTTTAGGAATTCAGGTATTTCACCAAGTTCTAAACATCTACTTCAGTCTTTATTTATACTTGTAGAGTACTGGAAGTAGCCATTGCAACTTATGATCTTGACTTTACTAAATTCTCTTATCTTCACAAATTCAAAATCTTTCCATTTGAAAAAAATGTAAAGACGTTTAGATAAAAATTTTGTTTGTTGAGGAGCGATATTAATTCATTGATTAATTTCTCGGTAATGAAACTTTTCCTTTAAGCAATGGTGATGAGAGAGGGCACGCGAGATGCCACGTGTTGGATTGTGATTGGATACTTTGGTTGACATAGCAGTTGTGTGGTGATGTTGTAAAGCTACTTATTGTTAGATGATTCCTTTCGACTTGGATTTTTGTGAATACATCTCAACGTTCTGTACTAACACCTTTTTGTAGTGAGGTTCACTTATTTATTCTTTTGTTTTTAGTGCCAAATCCTTTTTAGGACCTAAAAAGCATCAACTAAGTTAATACAACAATTAAAGGTAATAGTGTAAAATATAACTCAGCATTGTATAATGTACTCAGCTTTCACTGAGATTGATTGCACAAAAGAACTTAGCTTTCGATGAGCTATATTGCATAAACTTTGAAACTAAGTTACTCAACATGGTAACTCTTACAGCACTAAGGCATAACATAACTAAGCCTATGTCAAGTAGAGTTATTTTGCAAAACAAACTCAAGATAACTACATAATTAAGATTTTACTTAGTAATTAATATCACTATCCAAAGTAATTTGTTATCTCCAAACTAAAGTATTATGAAGTACTATTAAGTTGGGTTCAACAATCTCCCCCATTTTGGAACAGATGACAAACTAGTTAGTAGTAGAAATTAACTAAGAAAAAGTTTATGAATATAGGAACACCTGATAAGTGATATAAGACTCTCCCATGTTGAGTGAACTCCCTTAGAAAACATAGACTCTCCCATGCTGAGTGGATTTCCTTCATTCACACAAGCTTCCCCATACCGAGTGAACTTTCCTTTAAATTTAGGACTTGTCTTAATCAGCTTCTCCAAACTTGCCAGTCATCATTGATTTTTGCAAGAAACAAGCTTATGTAAAAACAAATAATATAATTTAAAGTTAAAATAATCGTAACTTGAGGACAAAAATTGTAACTTTTATATTTGTAAACAAAACAAGTACAAAAATTGTGTCATATTAAGTTTTTACATGAAGAACAATGAAAAAATTCTCTATTATCTACGGTTATTCTATCTTTTCAGCTTGGGCTCTCCTTTGCCTCATCCTTGTGGTAGTTGTAAAGATGATGAACTTGGAGGTCTTGGCTATGTCATAAGCTTTTGCTGAGCTAGTGGATGTCATGTTGTAGGTAGAAGATGAGACTTTTATTGTTGAGGAGAACTTCATGCTATTTGTTAATTGAGGCTTTTAATGAACATGCAAACTTAGCATAGTGGAATTTCAAAACATAAAATTAACCTTAAAGGAACTACTAAGCATGTCATGATTGACACAATCTCAATTTAAACATTCCATAGATGTTTTAGATTTATAAAAATTATTAAAAGAAAACTAGAATCTATGTTTAGAGCATTACCAATTGATGTGTGCCTTCCTTTGGTGTCGTGTAATGATCCCTTAGAACAATCAGACAACACTCTATTAGCACAAGCCTCCAAACAAGGAAAACCTCTATGATAAGTCCACATGCACCCCATCAACCAAAACCTCATGTAGAACTGGTTGGTTAATAAGCGGCTTATACACTCATAGATAAACCTGGAAATAACTATAAAGGCTCTTTTCAAAAATAGGAATAAGCCTTCAAAAGAATTCTCGCAAATACTACAAAAACTCGTGAAGGATCTCGCAAAAACTTGTAAGAAAAAGGAGTCAAAACTCAGAATGAAGGTTGAGCTAAAGTAAGAATAACTGAGGGGGGAGGGGGCTATTTATAGCTTAAGGGGAAACTGATGTGGGATTGGTGATTTCTCAACAATCCTACATGTGGGCTACTCTATCTCGCATGCTCCTCCATAAGAATGTCATGGAGTAATGTGCCATGTAAGGAAAGCACTATGATGGGCTTACTTTGTCTACATCATGGGCTAGAGCAGGCCTTACAGGTTTTCTCGAGTGTAGCTCTCATAGCACTCACAAGGCCTACTTACGGGCTCTCTTGCAAGCACGCGAGCGCTTCTCACACAAGCATACCTTATGAGCCCTTGTGAGATATCTCACAAGGCCCACTTGTGGTTTTCTGGCATGGTTAAACCTTTCCCCTTTTTCTTAGTATACTAGTCTAAAAAAAAATTAGTCCATCCAAATTGAGTTTGACTCTCCCTTTTATTCTTAGTATAGACCCCATCTATAAGTTCTTTGTTCAGTTCGTTGAAGGCCAATTATGTGTAATCTCATAGGATCCTGAAGTATAGAGCCATTAGAGGTCAACCTAAACTAGGCTTCCATCCGGGAACCTTTAGGGTCAGTGTTCCATATCAATATGGAATCTAATAACTGTTATACATGATGCAGGCCCTAGAGGCAATTAGGGAAATATGTCTAAATTAGTTATAATGTACAAACGGTTTTAGATTATTATTAATGATAATTAAGGCATCTTTATTGTTTATCAGTGCTTTTATTTATTTATGTATCTCTCTGGTATCATATATGTATAGTATTATATATATGCGCATTGATAAAACAAAGTACATGACTACTTCATAGCGTGAAAGTTGAGGACATAGTGGGACCTATGTGGTGTGAGAACTGCACATATGTGTTACTATGAATTTTCTAAATATCCCTAGTCATAGTTTCATTAAGACTGGACATCAATGAAGCGAACAAATTAGCTTAAGGTGGTACCTTGAGTTAAAACATGGATGTATTCAGGTAATATATTTGAGATTGCTACAATACAAACACTTGAAAATAACTATATCCATGTGTTAGTGTCATGTCTTATTTTAGTTGAAGAATAAGTATCCTTAGACCTGAGATACTTGTTATCTTATATTGGAGTTGCTATACTTTGGGTCATATTTATTCATACCTTGGTGATCAGAAGATACGGGTGATTACGAGTATAGTGATGATCATATGTTGGGAAGCCGAGTAGTCTAGATGGGATCCATCGCTCTTGATATAATAATATAATGAGAGATGTACCTTAGGGCCCCTTGTTGAAGTGACACACTCATAAACCTCTAATCAGAGTATAAGATTGATAAAATGAGTTTCTAGTCAATCTTCATACACAATGGCTGAGTGGTGTTCTTCGTGAACAAGTCTAATTCCAAGATTGCTATGACTATTACATGAGTTGACACTTAATTCATGCTAAATAAATTGAATGGTACTTAACCTGATAAAAGGAGTGTATTGTATTTGTTACTATTATAGAACCGGATCAAGTCACAAGCATGTGATGTTCCAACTATCGGGGGATCATATGCCTTTTCTAGAAAACCCATTTGATCGTCTAGAGCTATCAAGTTCCATATCGATCTGGAACACTGAGCCTAAAGGTTCTCGGATGGGAAGCCAAGTTTTAGTTTAACCTCTAGCGGCTCAATACTTTGGGATCCTATGAGGTTACACACTTTGGGTCTTTACAATAATAAGTAAAGAACCTATAGACTAGGTCTATGCCAAGAATATTTATTTGTCGAATTCGTTAAAAGAATTATAAATTGGTTGGACTAGATTAATAATTAATGTGAATAAAAAGAAAATAGGTAAAAATGCACAGAGCGAAGCAATGGAATTTTCACTTTGCGAGTGGGTCCCAGACGATCATGGGATGTTCGGAGTAGGGCCTGCGCAACTACCTCGCAAGCTGAAAAGCTCATGGGCCACTAGTGCATAGGGAAAGCCCACGTGCACTAGTGGGCTATAGGACCGCCAACGCTACCCATGGCAACACTTGCGCGAGATTACCGTGCAAGCCCGCAAGTTTGAGCTTGCGGGAAGGCTCGCGAGCCCAGCTTGTGGCACAAGGCAAGCTCACTAGGGCTTGCCTTGTGGAGGTAGCTGTTGGTTAGCCTGCGAGTGTAAGTGACCCGCGTAAATAACCCGCATGTGGGATGGTAATATGCCCATCCCACATTGAGTTATAGGGGGGGTCAAACACTCCCCCTTTCCCTATATATAGGCCTTCCCATTCTCTTTATTTTAGTCAAACAATTCAGCTCAGCTTTTCTCTCTGAGTTAGACATCTCTTTCTTCATTCGTTGTGCGAGATCCTTCATGAGTTTCTCCAAACAACGAAGAACTTCTTTAAAAGGCTCTTTATATTTAAAGAGAGCCTTCTTAATTCATATTTTCTTATTGGTCTTCGATTGGTCTAGCAGTTACTGTATACTAACAGGTTCTACCTCTACGAGGTTTTGGTCGGTGAAGATCCGTGTGGATCAATCATATAGGCTATCCTAGTTTAGAGGCTCATGCTAATGAAGTTCTTTCGAATTGCTCTAAGGGAACACCTGATCCAAAAGAGAAAGAGAAGCATGTGTCAACTGGTAACATCCTAAACTTAGATGCTAGGTTTATTTTATAAGTTTATTGAACCTATTAGCATCCATGAAATGGTTTAACTTAAATTATATCAATCATGGCATGTTTAGGAGATCCTTTAGGTTAATTTTAAGTTTTAAATTCCACCTTGCTCTGTTGCATGTTCAATTACTGCCTCAATTAAATAACAATGTTATCAAAGCTTGCCTTATGCAATGAATTATTGATTATAATATGCTAAAATGATATTTTTTATAAATTGATTAAATTATGCGATGCATGTTATTTTTAATAAATTGATTAAATTATGATATGCATGACTTAGGTTTCAATTCTTGTTATAGAAAATGATGTGATAACTAGATTAAGGTTTTGCTTAAACTTAGTCTACGTGATTATCATACAAATTAGCAATGTTTTACCACACTTGTAAATGCTTTAATTAAGGGTCATCCCATACTTCATTCAATTAAAGAATGAAATCTTTAAATCATAATAATCCGTGGTACAACGAATCGAAGTGCCCGTGTTTATTTTGGTAAGGATTGGACTTAGCTGCTCATTCACTTTAAAGGGGCCTCTCCTACATGGAAATCTCCATTGGTATTAGATTCAAAAGTACCCAAGTGACTTTTATGACTTAGTCAATTTCTAGTATGGGAATTAGATTCCGCATATGGTTTTACAAATGGGGTTTAAGTTGTTAAATTAAAAAATTATAGACATAGGTATAACAACTTAAACATGGACCTTGTTTGGTTTGCAAGTTATGTGGAGTCTTTGCATAATAGAATGATTATGATATACCAGTCCCGAAAATGTTCCCTTAGAGTTAATAATTCCAAATAGCCAGAATAATTATTTTCATAATCATATCCATCATATAAGACCTAGACTAGGGCAATACTAGTGGCACCAATAAAATCCCCACAACAATATTAAGGCGGTATATAGTCTTCCCGTCATAAGTCATGATACAAACCTTATTAAAGGATGTGAGAAAATGTACTACATGCCTTCCTTAACATGTGTTTGGTCATGAGACTAGATGGGGTTAATGCCTTAGCAAAAATGGGTTAGTTATCCATATCATTGGAGCTAATGCCAGATTGGAGACACATTTGAGTAGTCATATAATTGTGTACGCACGTCTCGAGAAGGAGAACTCAAATGGATTAGCAATTGCATGAGATGTAAATGGATGGGTTCCATCCCTGTTTATCTTATTATGGCTTGACATACTATAGCGGGGGTCATGATTAGTGGCTATGGATGCTACCTACTAACGAAAATTGGTTGAACCAAATTTCCCTAATTTAAATAGAAGGGTCTATTTGAATGTCAAGAAAATAGTAGGAATTATGTGTTTAATTAAGGACCTTATATTAAATGCATGTGCATATACTAATGTCTAAAAAAATTCTATCTTATATTTTGGTTGAACAATGAATCTGAACATAAACCTTTGCTCAATTCTTGATAACAAACTACATGGTTCAAACTGTACTAATTGGTTCAGGGCAGTGAGGATAGTCCTCAGATCTGAAAGGATAGCTTATGTTTTAAATGAGCCCATCCTTGATGAGCTTGATGCTGAAACCAATGCCAATGATCAGGAGACATGGGAGAAGTACAGAAATGATCATGAAACAACTACATGCTTAATGCTAGCAACCATGAATTCTGAGTTTCAGCATGAGAGCATGGACCTTGATACCATGATTCTCCATCTTCTTGAGCTTTTCTTATAGCAGGCTAGGTTCGAGAGATTTGACACATTAAAACTCTTATTCAGAGCGAAGATGCAGGATGGCACTTTAGCACCCTAACATTCTCTTAAACTATTGGGTTATATTGAGAGGCTGACTCGACTAGGCTTTATAATGGATCATAAATTATGTGTGGATTTGATTCTTGCCTCATTAATTGATATTTATTCACAATTTGTGACTAATTATTATATGAACAAGATCGATGCCACACTGCCTGAGTTGGTTAACATGTAGAAATGGTAGAGCCTAAAATTCAAAAAGATCCAAAGGCTTTATGTTTGGTTGAGAAAACCAAACCTTCCAAGGGTGGGTCCCATTTGGGAAAGGGTCTGAGTGATAAGAAGAAAATCAGTGAGAAGAAGAAAAGTAAGGAAGGAATTGCAAATATCTACTTTTGATGTGGTAAGGCTTGCCACTGGAAGAAAGATTGCAATGTTCAGATTTCTGAACAAGTGAAGAAGAAGCCAAGTAATGCATCTATTTCAGGTATGTTCGTGATAGAGAGTTTCTCTACATTTCCTTATGATTCTACTTGGGTATTGGATACTAGTTGTGGTACTCATATCTGTACTTTTGTGTATGGATTGCGGAACAGTAGGAGGATTGCAAAGAGGGAAATGGACCTAAAAGCTGAAAATGGAGCATGGATTGTAAGAATAGCTGTAGGGACATATAGCCTTTGTTTGCTAGTGACCTCGTTTTACTTTTGAACAATTGCTATTATATTTCTACTATTACTAAGAATATTATTTTGTTGTTCGTTTAGCAATAGAGGGATTTGAAATTTTATTTTCTTACAATAAATGTTAAATTTGATGCGATAATGTTCTTTATGCTTGTGGGATATCCGTTGTGGACATTTATGTTCTAGTTACTAAAACTGCAATACTAAACATGAACATTGTAAAGAAATCGAGATTGGATAATGAGAATTCCTCATACATATAATACTATCATCTCAGCCATATAAATGAGACTTGCTTAACTAAGTTACACAAATGTGGAGACTTGGGCCTAATGGAATGTGAATCCTATGGTACATATGAACCTTATTTAAAAGGGGGAACATGACTAAGAAACTTTTCAAAAGAAAGGGCCAGCGTACCTCTAGTACTTTGGAAATAATACATTGCGATGTATGTGCTGTAATGAATGTTAAGACACATGAGGGTTTCGTCTACTTCATAACCTTTATCGATGATCATTAGCGATAAGGTTATTTTTACCTTATAAGGCATAAGTTTGAGAGTTTTGAGAAATTTAAAGAGTTCAAAACCTAAGTAGAGAAACAGGTTGGGAAAAATATCAAGACCCTTCGATCTGATCGAGGTGGTGAATACTTAAGCTAAGAGTTTCAGGATAATCTAAGGGATAATGGTATTTTATCCTAGTGGACACCTCCTTATACATCCCAACATAATGGAGTATCAGAAAGGAGGAATCGAAACCTACTCGTTATGGTTCGGTCCATGATGAGATAAACAGAACTCAATATATCCTTTTGGGGTTATGCACTTGAGAGCATAGTTTATATTCTAAATAGAGTTCCCTTTGAATTAATTAAAAAAACTCTATACAAATTATGGTATGGTAAAGAAACATGCTCTTTCTCACCTAAGAGTTTGGGGATGTCTTGCTTACTTAAAAAGGACATATTCACATAAGTTGGGTACTAAGTCTGACTGGTGTCTATTTGTAGGTTACCCTAGGAGACTATGGGGTATACCTTCTATGCTCCCAAGGAACAAAAAGTCCTGGTTTCCATAAATGCTTAATTCCTTGAGAAGAACAATATACTTGCAAAAGCTAGTGGGAGCAATCTTGAGTTAGGCACTCAGAAGATCAAATAGACAATCAACTGATTATTCCTACACTTGTTACACAAGATAGTGTAAGCATAGAACGGCCTACTATAATAGCGACATTGCGTAGGTCAGGTAGGGCTCCAATCACTCTCGAGCGATACGGGTTTCCCATCACTAATGATGAACAACTCTTCCTTGTGGAAGATGTGTTAGACATGATTTATGCCCTAGAGGCAATTAGGGAGATATATCTTTATTAGTTATAATGTTCAAATAGTTTTAAATTATTATTGAAAATAATTAAGGCATCTTTGTTGCTTATCAGTGCTTTCTATTTATTTTGTATCTCACTGTTATCACATATGTATAATGTTAAATATGTTTATGCACATTGATGAGACAAAGTCCATGACTACCTCATATTGTAAAAGTGTGAGGACATAGTGGGAGCTATGTGGTATGAGAACTGCACATACATGTCACTATTGATAGTATAAATTTCTCAAGACATAGCTTTATTGAGACTAGACATCAATGGAATGGACAAACTAGCATGTGTAGGTTTACTCCTTGTATTAGATCTAAGAAGCTGATCTCATGAGATGAAGGTGGTACCTTGAGTTAACACATGAATGTATTCGAGTAATACATTGAAGACCGCTATAAGATAGACACTCAGAAATAACTATATCCTTGTGTTGGTGTCATGTCTTATTGCAGTAGTAGTAGTATCAATATCCTTAGATCTCAGATATTGGATACCTTATGTAGGAGTTGTTATACTTTGCATCATACTTATTCATACCCTAGCGATCAGGGTGATACGGGTAATTACTGGTATAGTGATGATCCCATGTTGGTAAGCCGAGTAATTAAGATGTGATCCATCACTCCTGATATAGTGATATAATGGGAGATATATCTTAGGATCGCTTGTTGAAGTGACACACTCATAAACCTCTGATCAAAGTATAAGATTGATAGAATGGGTTTCTAATTAATCTTGATACATAATGGTCGAGTTGTGTTTTTAGTGAACAAGTCTAATTCCAGGATAGCTACGGCTATTACACGAGCTGGTACTTAATCCGAGCTCAATAAACTCTATGGCACTTAACTTGATGAAAGGAGTGTATTGCATTTGTTACTACTGCAGAACAGGATCAAGTCACAAGCACATGTCATTCAAAGTATCTAGGGATTATATGCCTTTGCTAAAAAGCTCATTTGATCATCTAGAGCTATGAGGTTCTATATCGGTCTAGAACACAGAGCCTAAAGGTTCCGGGATGGGAAGCCAAGTTTAGGTTAACTTCTAGCAGCTCAATACTTCGGGATCCTATGAGATCTCACACTTTGGGTCTTTATTGGACTAAGTAAAGAACCTATAGACTGGTCTATGCCTAAAATACCAGTTGTCAAATTCGATAGAAGAATTATTAATTGGATATAATGAATTAATAATTAAAATGAATACAGAGAAAATGGAAAAGTTGCATGGAACATAGCAAGGGATTTTCCCCATTGCGAGTGGGCCCCAAATGAACACGGGATGTTCAGAGTGGGGTCAGCTCGGCTGCCCTACGGGTCGAAGGGCTCGCAGGCTGCTAGCGCTCGGGGATAGCTTGTGCGCTAGCATGCTGTAGGCCCGCAAGCACTGCCTAAGGCAATGCTTGGCGTAAGCTTGCAAGCTAGGCTTTCAGGAAGGCTAGCAAGCCTGTTAGGGCTTGCCGTGTAGCAGTAACCCGCTGGTTGGCCCGCGGATCATCATGACCTGCGTGGCTAACCCGATGTGAGATGGGAATATTCCCATCCTACATAGTCTTTTAGGTGGAGTCTAACACTCTCCCTTTTCCCTATAAATTGGCTTCCAGCTCCTCTATTTATTCACTCTAATAAGTGTATAATTACACTTATTATCATGACATTTTCAAACATAATACGGTATGGTTTTATTTCATTTTATGCTTCATATAAAAATATTTCACATGGTATGTAGTTGTTTTCTATGCAAATGCAGAAACTAGGTAAATCTTCGAAGTAAAATGACCAAAAGTGGAATTCTATGGAAAAAGAGTGAAAAAGGGGTAAAAGATGCGTGGAACTTAAGGAATTGGCAAAGAATCAAAGATGTAAAACATCGGTAAAAATCGCAAAGAGGAATCATGTGAAAAAGGAATGTCATGATCGTGACACATATATCACGGTCGTAACTTGTTAACCATCACAACAAAAAGTTGCCAACCAAGTATTCACAGTCATGACATACATTCATGGTTGCGACCTTGATGGTTTTTGGTCAACTCTTCTCTTCTTTCAACCACCGGATAAGAACGATAAACTGTCATCAACCGCCATCAACTTTCAGATAAAAAGACACCTTTTAGAAGTCAACCAATCATGAAAAGGTGCCCTTCCATTGTAGATGAGATCAAACCAATTCAACCAATCATAATGAAGAGGTACAACTCTTTACCAATGGACACGACCCTTCGTCTGAACGGATGCAACCCTTCGTACTCCATAAATAGGGCTCCAAACTCAATAATTTTGGATGTATGTGTATGTTGTGGTGTGGCATTTGGTATATGGTGTGTAGTGTGGTGTACGTGCATGCATAGTTTTAGAGAGAAAATCGTGTAGATTTCGCTTCGATCTAAGTTAGCGAGAAAATTTATAAGTGATTCGAACCTTATTTCGATCACTAGATTTCTCTACATATTCGAGCGATTGTTGAATAAGTGTAATTGCAAATCACTTATCAATAAAAGTTTTTATTCTTCAATATTCATTTATTCAATATTAGCAAAGAATAGCATCCTAGAGGAGGTTCTATATGAGTCGAGACCGAATTCAAAGCAGACGTAGGAATTGCGGGTATTGATAACTCCCATTAAGGAGTGGATACAGATTGATCAACTTTAGCTTTCACATACATACCTTACAACTTTACTTTCTTATCTACTTATACTTTCTATTTCAAAGTTTATGATATGTCTATGTGTCATATTGTGTATTTCGTGTTGAGTCTTTTATGTTAATCAAGTTATATGTTTTTGAGTTAACTTTAAGAGTGATTTTGGGGTTAACAAGATTGTGTATAATTACTAGATCTGTGGTTATAACGTTGTTTAGTGAGCCAACATTTTTGGAATGGTAACTTGCTAAATATGACTATATGAGAGCAACCCGTACTAAGCATAGTACTATTATTATCCATGTTTATATAATCATTTTAATTCGTTTGCATTAGATTTAGAAAAGTCATTTCATGTATTGCTCTACGGTGAAAAATTGAATATCTGAGTGTCTAGAATCGAATTTGTTAAAGTAGTCTAGTGTAAGTAATATCTTTGATGATTTTTGTTTACCCTCATATCCCAACCAACTCAACAACTATAAAAATTATCTATTTTTGTTTACCCATTTACTCTTGTTGGTCTTTAGAACTGGGTCCTTCCTTATGGGATCGATATCTTTTAAAACTACATCAAAACTGTATAATTGTAGTGGTCACCATTTTTCTATTTGATAAGCGGTATTGACAATACTTGTTCGTATTTTGAACTTTTATCTTATCGGTAGAAAGGTGGGTAACAATGTTTTTGGGAAAATTACCGAATATAAGCCCTCTAAATTAGTATATTCAAAACCTTGCGATCAAGTTTTTAGCGCCGTTGCAGGGGAAGGTTAGTGCTTTCTTAGAGATCAATTATTTAGAGATTACGGTACATTTTTATATTTATTTTTCTTTTATTTTATTTATATTTATTTGTTTGTTATTGTATTTTGTTTTGTGTCAGAATGTTTACTAATATGCATTGGGATAAGTTTTGTTGTGATTACATGATTGATAACTTAATTGATACATGCGTAGATGAAATTTGTCACGTTATATCTCATGAAGAATCAACATTTGAATCTCTTGAAAATATAGAATATTCCTCTGAAACCGAAAAATTAGTTAGAGAAGATGATCCTATACCACCTTCTATAGATAAACCACCCTTAGTAGAATTGAAGCAATTGCCTAGTCATTTGAAGTATGCATTTTTAGGAAGCAACAATACCCTACCAGTTATAATTTCTAGTAAGTTATCTAAGTTGTAGGAAGAAGCATTATTGGAGACAATAAAGGGTAGAATTAGGAGTATTGGTTGGTAAATTTCCGACATTAGAGGGATTAGCACTAATGCAGTAATGCATTCCATAAATTTTGAAAATGATAGTAAATCGAAAATAGAAAGGCAAAGAAGATTAAATCATCATATGAAGGAAGTTGTTAAGAAGGAGATTATTAAGTCACTAGATGCAAGAATTATCTATCCGATTTCAGACAGTGAATGGGTCTATACTATTCAGTGTGTTCCGAAAAAGGGAGGTATTACTGTAATTCAGAATGAAAAGGGTAACTTAGTTTCTACTAGGATAACAACTTGATGGAGAGTTTGCATAGATTACAGAAAATTAAATGCAGCTACTAGGAAAGACCATTTCCCTTCACCATTTATAGATCAAATGTTAGAAAGGATATTAGGTCATGCATTTTTCTATTTTCTTGATGGATTCTCTAGATATTTTCAAATTCATGTCAAGCCAAATGACCAAGACAAAACCACTTTTACATGTCCATTTGGTACATTTGCTTACAGAAGAATGACTTTTAGGTTGTGCAATGCTCCGACTACTTTTTAGAGGTGTGTTTCTGCTATTTTCAGTAAGTATGTTGAGGATATTATGGAAGTTTTCATGGATGATTTCTCTATATATAGAGATTCTTTTGAAAAATGCTTAGAAAATTTGGATAAAGTACTTTCTAGATGTGAAGAAACTAATTTGATATTGAATTGGGAGAAATGTCATTTTATGGTTAATGAAGGTATAGTTTTAGGTCATAAGATAGATGAGAAGGGAATTCATGTAGATATAGCAAAAATCGAGATTATAGAGAAATTACCTCCTCCCATAAATGTTAAGGGAATAAGATCATTTCTAGGTCATGTTGGATTTTACAGAAGGTTTATTAAAAACTTTTTGGTTATAGCTAAACTTTTAAATAATTTACTAGTTAAAGATGTGCAATTCGATTTCTCTGATGATTGTTTAAAAGCCTTCAACACTTTAAAACAAGCACTAATTTCAGCACCCATAATTGTGAAACCAAATTGGAATCTGCCATTTGAATTGATGTGAGATGTTAGTGATGTTGTTGGCTGTGTTTTAGATCAAAGGTATGAAAAGAATTTGCATTCAATTTATTATGTGAGTCACACTTTGTCCTCTGTACAATTCAATTACACAACCACGGAAAAAGAGATGTTAGCAGTCGTATATGGATGTGATAAATTTAGATCATATCATATTGGATCTAAAGTAATAGTTTATACAGATCATGCTGGTTTGAGGTATTTGTTTTCTAAGAAAGATGCCAAACCTAGATTAATTAGGTAGACCCTTCTTTTACAAGAATTTTACTTACAAATAACGGATAAAAGGGAAGTGAGAATACCGTAGTTGATCACTTATCTTGTCTAGAAGATGATAAAGGACCTATAGGTGAAACTAGTGATATTAATGAATTTTTTCTAGATGAAAATCTTATATCTGTCAAACCTACTGTTAATCCATGGTATGCTGACTTAGCAAATTACATAGTTACGCATACTTTACCCTCTGATTTAGATTCTAATGTTAAGAAGAAATTTCTTAAGGATATTAGACATTTATGTGTGATGACCCTTACTTGTTTAAGGTTTGTGCTGATGGTATTATTCACAGATGTATAGATGATACTAGCTTTTCTTCAGTTTTAAGTCATTGCCATGATAGCATATATGGAGGACATTTAGGACCAGCAAAAATCACTGCTAAAGTTTTAGAGAGTGGGTTTTATTGGCCAACATTGTTCAAAGATGCCAGAGATTTTGTTTAGAATTGTGATAATTGTCAGAGAACAGGAAATATAAGTCGAAGGGATGAGATTCCATTAAAAAACATCTTAGAAGTGGAGCTTTTTTATGTTTGGGGTATAGATTTCATGGGACCATTTCCAACCTCCAATGGTAATAATTACATTCTGGTTGTAGTTGATTATGTTTCGAAATGGGTTGAAGCTAGCTCACATAGTAAGAATGATGTTAGAGTAATTGCTAAGTTTCTTAAGCAATTATTTAGTAGATTTGGAGTTCCTAGGACCATAATTAGCGATGGAGGTTCACATTTCATCAATAAGAATTTTGAGAGTTTGATGCAAAAGTATGGAGTGCATCATAAGGTTGCTACTCCATATCACCCTCAGACTAGTACTCAAGTAGAAATCTCTAATCGAGAAACAAAGTGGATTCTCCAAAAGACTATCTCAAATTCTAGGAAAGATTGGTCTACTAAATTAAATGATGCATTATGGGCTTACCGAACAGCTTTTAAGACACCTTTTGGTATGACACCCTATAAGTTGGTTTATGGAAAGGCTTGTTATTTACCAGTAGAATTAGAGCATAAGGCTTTATGGGCTTTGAAGAATTTGAATATGGATTTACTCAAAGTTGGTGAAATACGAAAGTTGGATTTAAATGCGTTAGAAGAACTACGTTTGTCATCACATGAAAATGCAAAGATCTACAAAGAGAAGACAAAACGATGGCACAATGCAAAACTATGGGAAAAGAAGTTTAAGGTTGGAGATAGAATTCTATTATATAATTCCAAGCTTCGCTTGTTCCCTGGAAAACTCAAATCTCATTGGAAGGGACCCTATGAAGTTATTCGAGTGTTTGACAATGGAGCATTGGAATTGAAAGTTGAAAATGGAGAAATATTTCAAGCCAATGGTCAACGATGCAAGCCTTATCTCGAAAATAAATTTGAACAACAAGACATTGATGTTCAATTACATCTTCACCATAAATTATTCCAGGTATAAGAATTGTAAATATGAAATATTAATTTTTAACATATTTATTTTCCTAACTTCTTATAGGTACAAAGTCTAAAAATTGAAGAATTTGAAGAATTAAAGAAGATCACGACCGCAACATACATCTCGTGCTCATGAATATTGGGTTTCAAAACTGCCTATTTCTATGATTAAGGGAGTCACGATCGCTACAAGCCTTCACGATCGCGACATTACAGATTACAGATTACGATTCAGCATGCGATAGATGTCTGTAACTGCCATTAACGGCTAGTTTTAAGCAATCTATTGATTATTTTGGCCAACTAGAGACCTTTTAGAATTCTCTAAATAGGTCTAAGTTGAACCCTAACCACCACAACCTTCAAAAAGCTTACAAAAATTCTGAAATTTCTTCATCTTCACTCTTCAACATTCAACCTTTTTTTTCTTTAAACCTTTCCACTTCAAAACAATCAAGATGACTTTGAAGAAATCTACAAATAGGAGAGAAAACCAAACATACCAAGAGGAGTATGGTTTTCCTTTCCATTTAAGGATAAGGGAAGAGGGTAAGCGCTACCAAAAGCTTAGTAAATTGGATATCATGGGGATGATATTCCTCGATATGGTCTTCTAGGAAACATTGAATCTTCGTAGAGAGATGAAGGCTTATCTTTCTGCTCTTGGACTCATAAAGTTTGTGGATATGTGATTTTCACAAAATTGAGATTGGATTCTCGAATGTCTAGTGACATTCGACTATGAAGATGAAAAGAAAAGGGTGATAAAATTTTGCAATCAAGGTAATCAATATACAATGATGAGTGATATGATGCATACTTGGTTCGGGTTTGAAGTCGAAAAATCATCAACCATGACGGATTCTTTTCAACCAAATCGAGTTTGGGAAGATTTGACGGGTAAGAGAGCCTTCGACCCCAAAAATTCTCCAAATAAACTAATTAAGGATGAGTGCATTCTTCTTCTCCACAAATACCTTTACATGATGAAGAAGAATTCTACAAGTATGAGAACACAAGATTGGGACAGCCGAAATTATCACCGCTATCGTCTTGGGTGGAAGAAGTGAACTCCCCTATGTCCAACAACTGAGTGAGTATTTTTGCTATATGGATGGGACTTACTTAAAGAATATCAGACTTCTTTAAGAGAATGATGGTGTATAATCCTTCTATTCCTACTCCAACCACACCAAGAAGCTAATCTCGACTCATGAAGATTCTTCTATTGGATGATCTAATCCAACCATTAGACATTGCCCTGGAAAAGCTCCAATGATTGAAGTAGAAGAAGAAGAAGACAAAACTCTAGAAGATTGGAAGGCGAGCATGTAACAAAAATTAAACAATTACCAAGAAGAACTTGGAATAATGAAGAAGGACATGAAGATTCTAAAGAAAAGTAATAAATCGATGCTTCAAAAATTACTATCTTTCTTTACAAAACAAAACTATCAATTTACTCTCGGTCCTCTAGATTCTCCTTCCCAATAAAACTGGTTTTCTCTTTTCTATATTTCTGTTTTTCAAATTTTTAGACTAGTTCAGTATTTTTCATTTTTATGTTTTTCTTTATGTTAAAGTCTCTGACAATGAGGACATTGTGTTCTTTAGTGTGGGGCGCGTTTGTAAAACAATCCCTAAAATCCAAAAAATTAAATAAAATAAAAAATTCGAAGAATTTAAAAATTTTTCTTGATCTTTGTATTATTTATACATTATCCATACCTATACTATATTAACATATGTTCCAAGGTTATTTTGAGTTTCAAGTATTTCAAGTTTGATGTTAGTGCATATTTCGAACAAAGTGTTTCGAGTATGACCACACATTGAGAGTGTGAGCGTTTTCGCACAACATTTTGCATTTAGCAAGGATGAGTTGTGAGTAACATTCAAAAGCAACATTCCAAGTATGTTTCAATATATATTTCAAAGCAACATGAATTAGTATAAGTTATATAGTTTTAGTTTAATGCTACCGAAAAGTTTAAGTGGAGTAATATCTAGTAGTGTTCTTACTATGAGTTTTATACGCTATTTCGAATATGTGCTATAAGTATTGAGGGTGTTTAAAGTATTGGGAAACTATAGCCATAATACTTTGAAAGTAATCAATAAAGGATGAGGGTATTAAGAGAAAAATCAAAAGAAAGAGAGGATAACCAATGAGTTACGCAAAAGGTGAGGAATGGTACTGATCGGAAACTGCAACCATTCAATAAGTGAATAAAAATTAGCATAGCATGAAAAATGGGTGGAAAGTACGAAGTACTTCAAAAACATATGCTTAAAAGAAAAAAAAATGAGAAAAAGTGGTATGGATCATAAAATGCAACAACTAAAAAAAGGGGTGAGTGGTATGAAGCATACAATGCAACCACTAAGAGTGTTTTCAGCATCCTAGGTTACCTAAAAATACCTTGAGATCAAACTTTCCAATGTGTGCTCCTTTTGTCCTTTATACTTTATACTATACTTGATAGTAGGTAATATTCGAGTAAGCATATAACACTTATATGAAGACATGATTCGGTTGACCCTCCATTAAGAGCAAAGGTATGCAACTAGACTATATAAATTGCACATTACTAATTAATGGGAAATTTCAAACCTTTACTTGAATCTTATGCAACATGGGAATGTGGTACTCAGTACAACAGTCTTTCACCAAATGAGGTACGAACTTGAATACTAATTTATACACTTCTGTTATTTTTACGTTGAGGACAAGGCAAAAGTTAAGTGTGGGGGTGTGATAAGTGTATAATTGCACTTATTATCGTGACATTTTCAACCATAAAATGATATGGTTTTGTTTCATTTTAGGCTTCACATAAAAGATTTCATGTGGTATGTAGTTGTTTTTTATGCAAATGCAGAACCTAGGTAAATCTTGGAAGTAAAATGAACAAAAGTGGAATTCTATGGAAAAAGAGTGAAAAAGGTGCAAAAAGATGCGTGGAACTTAAGGAATTGGCAAAGGATTGAAGATATCAAAGATCGGTAGAAATTGCAAAGAGGAATCATGTGAAAAAGGCATGTCACAATCATGACACATATATCGCTGTCATGACTTGTTAACCTTCACAACAAAAAGTTTCCAACCAAGTATTCATGGTCACGACATACATTCACGGTTACAACCTTGACAATTTCTGGTTAACTCTTCTCTTCTTTCAACCATCGGATAAGAATGATCAACCGCCATCAACTGTCAGATGAAAAGACACCTTTTGGAAGTCAACCAATCATGAAAAGGTTCCTTTACATTGTAGATGAGATCAAAACAATTCAACCAATCACAATGAAGTGGTATAACTCTTCGCCAATGAACACAACCCTTCATCTGAACGGATGGAACCCTTCGTACTCTACAAATAGGGCTCCAAACTCCATAATTTCGGATGTATGTGTGTGTTGTGGTGTGACATATGGTATATGGTGTGTAGTGTGGTATATGTGCATACATAGTTTTAGAGAGAAAATCGTGTAGATTTCGCTTCGATCTAAATTAGTGAGAAAATGTATAAGTGATTCGAACCTTATTTCGATCACTAGATTTCTCTACATATTTGAGAAATTGTTGTATAAATGTAATTGCAAATTGCTTATCAATAAAAGTTTTCATTCATCAATATTGGTTTATTCAATATTCACAAAGAATAGTATCCTACTGGAGAATTTGTATGAGTCGAGACCGAATTCAAAGCATATGCAGGAATTGCGAGAATTGACGACTCCCATTAAAGAGTTGATATGGTTTGATAAACTTTAGCTTTCAGTTGCATACCTTACAACTTTGCTTTGTTTTCTACTTATACTTTATATTTCAAAGTTTATGATATGTCTATGTGTTATATTGTGTATTTCATGTTGAGTCTTTTATATTGATCGAGTTATATGCTTTTGAGTTAACTTTATGAGTGATTTCGAAGTTAACAAGATTGTGTATAATCATTGGATTTGTGATTATAAAGCTGTTTATTGGCCCAACATTTTTGGAATGGTAACTTGCAAAATATGGCTATGTGAGAGTGACCTGTACTAAGCATAATACTATTGTTATCTAGGTTTATATAATCATCTTAATTCATTTGCACTAGATTTAGAAAAGACATTTCATGTGTTGCTCTGCAGTGAATAATTTAATATCTGAGCGTCTAGAGCCGAATCTGTTAAAGTAGTCTAATGTACATAATATCTTTCATGATTTTGCATGTTTTCTTTGCTATACTTGTTCATAGGGATAATCAATATCGATTTCTTCTACTCTAATCTATTTATACATTTATCTATTTATTTACCATCATATCCCAACCAACCCAACAACAATAAAAATTATCTATTTTCGTTTACCCCATTACTCTTGTTGGTCTTTAGAACTGGTTCCTTCCCTATGGGATCGATATCTTTTAAAACTACATCGAAACTGTATACTTGCAGTAGTTACCATTTTTCTATTTGATAAGCGGTATTGACAACACCTGCTCATATTTTGAACTTTTATCTTATCAATAGAAAGGTGGGGAACAAGGTTTTTGGCACCATTACCGAATATAAGCCCTCTAAATTTGTATAGTCAAAACCTTGAGATCACACACACCTGAAAATAGCTTTAGCTCAGATTTTCTCTTTGAATTTGACATCCTCTTCTTCTTTTGTTGTGTGAGATCCTTCAAAAGTTTCGCTAAATAATCGAAGAATTCTTTTTGATGGCTCTTTCTTATGTGAGCCTCCTTGATTATTTTTGGGTTGGTTTTCGAGATATCTAGCAGCTACTATTTACTAACGGCTTCTTCATCAATGAGGTTTTTGTTGATGAAATTCCATGTGGATCAATCATAGAGGCTCTCCTAGTTTGGAAGCTTGTGCTAACGAAGTGCTGCCGAATTACTCAAAGGGAACACCTCTACCAAAAGAGAGAAAGCACACATCAACTGGTAATGCTTCAACCTTAGATGCTAGGTTTCTTTTATAAGCTTCATAAACCTAAAAGTATCTATGGAACGTTTTAACATAAATTATATCAATCATGACATGCTTAGTGGATCTTTAGATTAATTTTAAGTTTTGGTTTTCCACCTTACAACGATTGCATGTTCAATTACTATCTTAATTAGCCAGCAGTGGTATCAGAGCCTACCTTATGCTATGCATGATTGATTATAATATGTTAGAATGTGATTTTCTATGAATTGATTAAAGTATGCTATGCATGACTTAGGTTTCAATTCCTATCATAGAAAATGATGTGATAACTAGATTAATGTTTTTCTCAAACTTAGTCTAGGTGATTATCTTATAAATTAGCAATGTTTTACCACATGTGTAAATGCTTTAATTGAGGGTCATCCCGTACTTCACTTAATTAAAGAACAAAATCTTTAAATCATAGTTGTTTATGGTACAATGAATCAAAGTGCCCATGGTTATTTTGGCAAGGATTATACTTGGCTTCTCATTCACTTTAAGGGAGGCCTCTCCTACCTTGAAATCCCCATCATTATTAGATTCAAAATTACCCAAGGGACTTTTATGACTCAGTCGATTTCTAGTATGGGAATTGAATTTCGCATATGGTTTTACAAATGTGGTTTCAATTGTTAAAATAAAACTTATAGATATAGGTGCAATGACTTAAACATGGACCTTGTTTGTTTTACATGCTATGTGGAGTCTTGGCTTAATGGAATCATTATGATATACTAGTACAAAGCATGTTCACTTAGAGTTAATAATTCTTAATAGCCCAAAATTATTATTTCATAATCATGTCCATTGTATAAAACCTAGACTACGGTGAGACCAGCGGCACCAATAAAATCCCTACAACAATAATAAGGTGGTATATAGTCTTCCTGTCATAAGTCATGATATGAACCTTATTAACGGATGTAAGCACATGTAAAACCGTCCTTCCCTTGTGTTTAGTCATGAGACTATATGGGGCAAAACCCTTAACCAATATCGTGTTAGTTGTCCATATTATTAGAGCTAATACCAAATTGGAGGCACATTTGAGGAGTCATACATTCGAGTACGTGCATCTCGAGAAAGAGAACTCAAATGTATTAACAATTGCAGGATATGCAAAAGGATGGGTTCCAACCATGGTTGTCTTACTGTGTCTTGACCTACGATAGTGGGGGTCATAATGAGTGGCTATGGATGCTGCCTACTAAGGAAAATTGGTTCAACCAAATTCCCGAATTTGAATAAAGGGGGCTATTTTAAGGACCTTATATTAAATGCATGAAGATATATTAATGTCTAAACAAATTCTATCTTATATCTAGGTTCAATAATGAATTCAATCATAAGTCTCCGTCCGATACTTAACAATAAATTGACAAGGATCAATTTTAACGACTAGTTCAAAGTTCTTAGAAAAAAACTTGAGAAAAGCCACATAGATATGTTCTAGATAATCCTAAACCAATCAATCTTGATGCTAACACTTCTATCCAAGAGAAAGGAGCATATCTTTAAACACAAGAGAGATGCTTTCGTTATATCACTTTTGATGCTCAAAACCATGAGCTTGAAGCTTAAGAAAAGCATGAAGGTATGGACTTAAAAACCATGTTGATTCATCTCAGAGGACTTCATGAGGGTGTGAGAGTTAAATGGAATGAAAGTCTGAGATTCCTTTATAACTCTGGGAAAGATGATGGGATCTTGGCCATTGAGCGATGCATAAAATACTTTCAGTATTCGAGAAGATTGGCTCAAATAGGAATCGAGATAGATTCCAAATATGACATACATCTTCTTAGAGAAACCCTATCTAATAAATATTCTCCTTTTGTGAAAGATTATCTTATGCTAAGAAAGACTAACAAGACGTCTGAGTTTATTAGGAAACTTAAAAGTTTTGAAGAAGGACTAAGGGCTAGAGAAACAAGTACCTTGTCATGTAAACCTTGCGTCAAAGGTAAAAGTTTAAAACCCATTGGCAGAAATGTAAAAAATGTGGTTATTGAAAAGTGGAAACCCAAAGGATTATGTTTTGTGTGCGGAAGGCCGGGATAATGGAAACGTGATTGCAAAGCCCTTTTTTCTGAACAGGTGAAGAAGAAGCCAAATGTGGCATCTACTTCAGGTATGTTCATGATAGAGAGTTTCTTTATGCTTCCCTATGAGTGTTCTTGGGTATTAGATACTACTTGTGGTACTCATATCTGTACTTCTGTGCAAGGATTGTGGAATAGTAGGATTCTTGAAAAGAGGTAAACAGACCTAAGAGTTGGAAATGGAGCACAGGTTGCTGCAACAGCTTTAGGGACATATGGCCATCATTTGCCTAGTGGCCTAGTTTTTAGTTTTGAACAATTGCTATTATATTCTTGCTGTCACTAAGAATATTATTTCTGTTGCACTTTTAGCAACAGAAGGATTTAGAATTTTATTTTATTATAATAAATGTCAAATTCATCATGATAATATTGTTTATGCTTGGAATATCTGTGAATGACATTTACATTCTAGATATTAAAACTAAAATTTTAAATATGAACACTTTTAAGAAATCAAGATTAAATAATGAGAAATCCTCTCACTTATGGCATTGTCATGTAGGTCACATAAATGAGACTGGCTTAATGATAAGTGTATAATTACACTTATTATCATGATATTTTCAATCATAAAACAATATGGTTTTGAGTCATTTTATACTTCGTATAAAAGATTTTACGTGGTATGTAGTTGTTTTTTATGCAAATGTAGAAACTAGGTGAATCTTAGGAGTGAAATGATCAAAAGTGGAATTCTATGTAAAAAGAGTGAAAAAGGTGCAAAAAGATGCATGGAACACAAGGATTTGGCTTAGGATTGAAGCTGTCAAAGATTGGCAAAGTTGCGAAGAAGAAACATGAGGAAAAAGACATGTCACATTCGTGACAACCATTCATGATCGTGACTTGTTACTCTTCACAAGCAGAAAGTTACAAATCATTATTCACGATCGTGACATATGATTCGTGCTCGTGACTTGTGACGGTTATTGGTTATCTCTTCTCAACTACCAACTGCTGGATAAGAATAATCAACCACCATCAACCACCATCAACTACCAGATGAAAATACACCATTTGGAAGCCAAACAATCATAAAAAGGTACCTTTCCATCATGGATGCGGATGAATCTTTACATCCAATCATATTGAAATGATGCAACACTTTGCCAATGGACAAGACTATTCATTTGGATAGATGCAACCCTTCGCACTCTATAAATAGGGTTCAACCCTAAGCATTTTTATGGAATTGTGTGGTGCATGGCATGGTAGATGAAGAAAACATGAATTCATAGATAGAGAGTGAAATAATATAGATTTCGCTATGTTCAAAGTGTTAGCGAGAAAAATGTATAAGTGATTTGATTCTTATTTCAATCACTATATTTCTACACAAATTCAAGCTTTTGTTGTATGAGTGTAATTGCAAAACACTTATCAATAAAAGTTTTCATTCTTCAATATTCTTTTATTCGAAATAGCCAAAGAATAGCTCCAAGCAGAGGTTCTGTACGAGTCGAGACCAAATTCAAAGTAGACGTAGGAATTAAGGGAATTGACGACTCCCATTAAAGAGTGGATATGGTTTGATTAACTTTAGCTTTCACTTGCATACCTTACAAATTTACTTTGATTATAACGCTGTTTAGTGAGCCAACATTTTTTGAGTGGTAACTTGCTAAATATGGTTATGTTCTACCTGTACTAAGCATATTAATATTTTTATCCAGGTTCTTATAAGTGTCATAATTCGTTTACCCTAGATTTAGAAAAGTCATCTCATGTGTTGCTTTGCGGTGAATTATTGAATATTAGGATGTCTAGAACCGTATTTGTTGAAGTTATTTAGTGCACAAAATATTCTTGATGATTTTGCATTTTTTCTCTACTATACTTGTTCATAGGGAATATCTATATGATTTACATCTTCTTTA
Source organism: Euphorbia schlechtendalii (assembly GCA_949673415.1). NCBI lineage: Eukaryota > Viridiplantae > Streptophyta > Magnoliopsida > Malpighiales > Euphorbiaceae > Euphorbia > Euphorbia schlechtendalii. Next base: position 28,996 of record CATIWQ010000638.1, read on the forward strand.
ATCTGTTCATGCATCTGTGTATTCATCAGTCTATCATCCAAACCATCCAAACCCTACAAATTATTTTATTTCATTTATTCCGTAACTCTAGTTGGTCTTTAGAATCGAATTCTTTCCCTGTGGGATCGATATCTTTGAAAACTACATCGAAACTGTATACTTGCAGTGGTTACCATTATTCTATTTTGATAAGCGGTATTGATAACACTTGTTTGTATTTTGAACTTTTAACTTATCGGTAAAAAGTGGGGAACAAAGTTTTTGGCTTCATCACTGAATATAAGCCCTTTAAATTAGTATAGTCATAACCTTGCGATTAAGTTTTTGGTGCCATTGCAAGGGAAGGCAAGTGCATTCTAGTGATCAAATTGCTGGAGAATGGGCAATTACATTTATGTGTTAAGTCTCTCACAATGAGGACATTGTGTTCTCTAGTATGGGGGGGCACTTGTATAAAATTCGAAAAATCTAAAAAAATTAAAAATTTGAAGAATGAAAATTTTTCTTGATTTTGTGTTATTTATACATTATTTATAAATATAATATACTAACATATGTTCCAAGGTTATTGTGAGTGTTAGGTATTATAAGTTTTATGTTAGTGCATATTTTTGAACAAAATGTTTCGTGTTTGAGCGCACGTTGAGAGTGTGAGCGCTTTTTGGCACAACATTTAGCATTTTTCAAGGATGAGTTGTGAGTAACATTCGAAAGCAACATTCCAAGTAAGTTTTGATATATATTTCAAAGCAACATGAATTAGTATAAGTTATATAGTTTTAGTTTAATACTACCGATAAGTTTTAAGTGGAGTAATATCTAGTAGTGTTCTTACTATGAATTTTATATGCTATTCTCGAATATGTCCTATAAGTATTGAGTGTGTTTAAAGTGTTGGGAAACTATAGCCATAATACTTTAAAAGCGATTAATAAAGGATGAGGGTATTAAGAGAAAAAATCAAAACAAAGAGAGGATAACCAATGAGTTATGCAAAAGGTGAGGAATGGTACTGAGCAGAAACTACAACCATTCAATAAGTGAAAAAAAGAAAAAGTAGCATAGCATGAAAAATGGGTGCAAATTACAAATCTATACTTCAAAAACATATGCTTAAAAGAAAAAAAATGAGAGAAAGTGGTATGGAGAATAAAATGCAACCACTAAAAAAAGGGGACAGTGGTATAAAGTATAAAATGCAACCAGTAAGAGTGTTTTAGCATCCTAGGTTACCTAAAAATGCCTTGAGATCAATCTTTTCAAAGTGTGCTCCCTTTGTCCTTTATACTTTATACTACACTTAAGAAAAGGAAATATTCTAGTGAGCATATAATGCTTATATGAAAACGTGATTCGGTCAATTAATAGCAAAGGTATGCAATTGAACTATATAAATTGCACATTACTAATTTGTGGGAAATTTTGAACTTCTACTTCAATTTTATGCAACGTGGGAATGTGGTACTCACTACAATAGTCTTTCGCTAAATGAGGTATGAACTTGAATTACTATTTTATACACTTCTGTTGTGTTTACCTTGAGGACAAGACACAAGTTAAATGTGGGGGTGTGATAAGTGTATAATTACACTTATTATCATGATATTTTGAATTATAAGATGATATGGTTTTTAGTCATTTTATACTTCATATAAAAGATTTTACATGGTATGTAGTTGTTTTTATGCAAATGCAGAAACCAGGTGAATCTTGGGAGTGAAATGATCAAAAATTGAAATCTATGTAAAAAGAGTGAAAAAGGTGCAAAAAGATGCGTGGAACACAAGGATTTGGCTTAGGATCGAAGCTGTCAAAGATTAGCAAAGTTGCGAAGAAGAAACATGAGGAAAAAGACATGTCACAGTCGCGACTCGTTACTCTTCACAAGCAGAAAGTTATAAATCATTATTCATGATTGTGACATATGATTCATGCTCGCGACTTGTGACGGTTATTGGTTATCTCTTCTCAACTACCAACCGCCGGATAAGAATGATCAACCGCCATCAACCACCATCAACTACCAAATGAAAAGACACCATTTGGAAGTTAAACAATCATAAAAAGGTACCTTTCCATCATGGATGAGGATGAATCTTTGCATCCAATCATATTGAAGTGATGCAACCCTTTGCCAATGGATAAGACTCTTCGTTTTGATAAACCCAACCCTTTGCACTCTATAAATAGGGTTCAACCCTAACCATTTTTGTGGAATGGTGTGGTGCATGTCATGGTAGATGGAGAAAACATGTATGCATATATAGAGAGTGAAAATAGTATAGATTTTGTTACGTTCAAAGTGTTAGCGAGAAAAATGTATAAGTGATTCGATTCTTATTCCGATCACTATATTTCTACACAAATTTGAGCATTTTTTGTATGAGTATAATTGCAAAGCACTCATCAATAAAATTTTTCATTCATCTACATTCTTTTATTCGAAATTCACAAAGAAAAGGATCCTGGCGGAGGTTCTGTACTAGTCGAGACTGAATTCAAAGTGGTTGCAGGAATTGATGACTCCCATTAAAGAGTGGATACGGTTTGATCAACTTTAGCTTTCACTTCCATACCTTACAACTTTACTTTGTTTTCTACTTGTACTTTCTATTTCAAAGTTTATGATATGTCTATGTCTCATAATGAGTATTTTGTCTTGCATCTCTTATATTAATTAAGTTATATGCTTCCGAGGTAACTTTAAGAGTGATTTCGGGGTTAACAAGATTGTGTATAATCACTTGATCTTTGATTATAACGCTGTTTAGTGAGCCAACATTTTTGGAGCGGTAAATTGCTAAGTATGGCTATGTAAGAGCGACCCCATACTAAGCTTAGTAATATTGTTATCCAGGTTCTTATAAGTGTCATAATTCATTTACCCTAGATTTAGAAAAGTCATCTCACGTGTTGCTCTGCGATGAATTATTGAATATTAGGATGTCTAGAACCGTATTTGTTGAAGTTATTTAGTGCACAAAATATTCTTGATGATTTTGCATGTTTTTCTCTACTATACTTGTTCATAGGGGATATCTATATAATTTACATCTTCTCTAATCTGTTCATGAATTTGTCTATTCTTCAATCTATCATCCAAACCATCCAAACCTTGCAAATTATTTTATTCCATTTGTTCAGTAACTCTTGTTAATCTTTAGAACTGAATTCATTCCCTGTGGGATAGATATCTTTTAAAACTACATCGAAATTGTATACTTGCAGTGGTCACCATTTTTCTATTTTGATAAGCGGTATTGACAACACCTGTTATTTTGAACTTTTAACTTATCGGTAGAAAAGTGGGGAACAAGGTTTTTGGCTTCCTCATTGAATATAAGCCCTCTAAATTAGTATAGTCAAAACCTTGCGATCACATAACTAAGTTACTCAAATTTGGAGACTTAGGCCTGATGGAATAGTTATCTTATGGTGCGTGCGAACCTTGTTTAAAAGGGAAGATGACTAAGAAACATTTCAAAGGAAAGGGTCAGTGTGCCACTAATACCTTTGAAATAATACATTCTGATGTATGTGGTCCAATGAGTGTTTAGACACATGAGAGTTTCGTCTACTTCTTAACCTTTATCAATGATTACTCTCGATATGGTTAGTTATACCTTAAGTGGCACAAGTTTGAAAGTTTTGAGAAATTCAAAGAGTTCAAAATTGAAGTAGACAAACTTCTTGGAAAGGTATCAAGACCCTTCGATCGGATTGAGGTGGTGAATACTTAAGCCAAGAGTTTCAAGATTATCTAATTGAAAATGGTATTTTATCCTAGTTGATACCTCCTTATACACCCCAACACAATGGAGCATTAGAAAGGAGGAATCGAACCCTACTCGATATGGTTCGGTCCATGATGAGCCAAGAAGAACTTAGTAGATCCTTTTTGGGGTTATGCACTTGAGAGTGCAGTTTATATTCTAAATTGAGTGCCCTCTAAATTAGTTGATAAAACTTAATAAGAGTTATGGTATGGTAAGAAACCCACTCTTTTTCACCTAAGAGTTTGGGGTTGTCCTGCTTATGTCAAGAGGACAAGTTCAGATAAGTTGGGTACTAAGTCTGATAGGTGTTTGTTTGTAGGTTACCCTAAGGAGACTATAGGGCATTACCTTTTATGATCCCAATGAATTAAAATTCCTTGTTTCCATAAATGCTAAATTCTACTAGAAGGAGAATACACTTGCAAAGGCTAGTGGGAGCAATCTTGAGTTAGGCACTCAAGAAGATTAAACAGAAAATCAACTGATTATAACTACACCTATAACACAAGATAGTGTAAGAATGGAACTACCTATTATAACATCGATAGCATAGTTCAGGTTAGGCTATAATTGCTCCTAAGCGATACGGGTTTCTCATTACTAATGATAAACATCTCTTCCTTATGGAAGATGATGAGCCGAGGACTTATAAGGAGGCAATGGCAGGCTCAGAATCTGACAAATGGCTTTCAGCCATGAGGTTGGAGATGGACTCCATGTACGAAAATCAAGTTTGGAGCTTGATTGATTCTCTAAGTGGGATTAGGCCCATAGGATGTAAGTGGGTTTTCAAGAAGAAAACTAACATGGATGGTAACATAGTTACCTATAAAGCAGGGCTGGTTGCAAAAGGGAACAATAAAAAAGAAGGCATTGACTATGATGAGATCTTTTCACCGGTGGCCATGCTAAAGTCTATCAGGATACTCCTTCCCATAGCCTCTCATTAAGATTATGAGATTTGGTAGATGGACGTGAACATAGCATTCCTTAAAGGGAATCTAGACATGGATGTTTTTATTGCACAACTCAAGGGTTTTACATCCAAAGATGGCTTAAAGTTATGCAAGTTGCAGAAGTCCATTTATGGACTTCAGCAAGCATCAAGGAGTTGGAATATTAGGTTTAACAACATAATCTAAGAAATTGGTTTTTTGTCAAGCGCTAATGAACCCTGTGTATGTAAGAAGGCTAGTGGGAGTGTGATCGTTTTCCTTGTGTTATATGTCGATGACATATTACTAATAGGAAACGATATTCCTTTTCTTTAGACAGTTAAGTCATGGTTTTCAAAGAAATTCTCCATGAAAGACCTTGGAGAGGCAACCTATATACTTGGTATCAAAATTTACACAGATAGATCCAAAAGGCTACTAGGCCTTTCACAAAGTACATACATAGATAAGGTTTTGGCTAGATTTAACCTTGAGCAATCAACAAAGGGTTATCTCCCAATGTCTCACAGTATGAATCTTTATAAATCTGAGTGTCGGAGAACACAAGAGGAGAGACTGTGCATGAATTGAATACCCTATGCCTCAGTGATAGGTTCCATAATGTATGCTATGGTATGCACTCGGCCTGATATCTCACATGCGTTGAGCGTCACTAGAAAATTTCAATCTGACCCAAGTGAGAAACATTGGATGGCCATTAAAACTATCCTTAAGTACTTACATAGGTTTAAGGATATGTTTTTAGCATATGGAGAAGGTTATCTCACTTTGAAGGGATACATCGAGTAGAGTTTTCAAACTAATAGGGATGATTATAAATCCCATTCAAGTTATGTGTTTATGTTAAATGAAGGGGTAGTTGTTTGGAAGAGTTTCAAATAGTATACGATTACCGATTTAACCATGGAATCTGAGTACAAAGCTGCTTCAAAAGTGGCTAACCAAGCTATCTAGCTTAAGGGATTTATTGGTGATCTCGTTGTGGTGTCCAGCATTGTAAATCCAATAGCATTCTATGGTGATAACAATGGGGTTATTGCTCAAGCAAAGGAACCATGGTCTAGTCAAAAAAATGAACATGCACGAAGAAAATACCATCTCATTCAGGAGATAGTAGCCAAGATAGATATAAACTTAGAATACATCCCAACATTTCAGAATCTAGCAGATGTGCTAATTAAACCATTGATTCAAATTAAACATGACCAATATGTTAACGATTGTGGCATAAGGCACATGGGCAATTGGCTCTAGTGTAAGTGGGAGATTGTTAAACATGATGTATGCCCTAGAGGCAATTAGTGAAATATATCTTCATAAGTTATAATACACAAATAGTTTTGCATTATTATTAATAATAATTAAGGCATCTTTGTTGCTTATCATTGTTTTATATTTATTAATGTATCTCGTTCATATCATATATGTATAATGTTAAATATGCATATGCGCATTGATGAGACAAAGTCCATGACTACTTCATAGCATAAAAGTGCAAGGACATAGTGGAAGCTATATAGTGTGAGAACTATACATACGTGTTACTATGAATAGTCTAAATATCCCAAGTCATAGCTTCATTGAGAATGGACATAAATGGAATGGATAGACTAGCATGTGTAGGCTTACTCCTTGGATTAAATCCAAGCAGTCGATCTCACGAGCTGAAGGTGGTACCTTGAGTTAACACATGAATGTATTTGGGTAATACATTGGAGACCTCCATAAGACAAACACTCGGAAATAATTATATCCATGTGTTTGTGTCATATCTTATTGCAGTAGCAGTATAAGTATCCTCAGACCTAAGATATTGATTACCTTGTATAGGAGGTGCTATACTTTGGTTCATATTTATTCATAACCAAGTGATTAGGATGATATGGGTGATTACAAGTATATTGATAATCACATGTGGGTAAACCAAGTAGTCAAGATGGGATCCATCGCTCCTGATATAGTGATATAATGGGAGATATACCTTAGGTCCCCTTGTTGAAGTGACACACTCATAAACCTATCATCAAAGTATAAGATTGATAGAACAGGTGTCTAGTCAATCTTGATACATAATGCCCGAGTGATGTTCTTCATGAACAAGTATAATTCCAAGATAGCTACGGCTATTACAGGAGCTGACACTTAATATGAGCTCAATAAATTGGATGGTACTTAACTTCATTGAAGGAGTGTATTGTATTGGTTACTACTGTAGAACCTAATCAAGTTACAAGCATGTGACATTCCAAGTATCGGGTGATCATAAGCCTTTGTTAGAAAGCCCGTTTGATCGTTTAGAGCTCTCAAGTTCCATAACAGACTGGAACACTAAGCCTAACGGTTCCCGAATGGAAGCCAAGTTTAGTTTAACCTCTAGCGGCTCTATACTTTGACAACCTATGAGGTCACACACTTTGGGTCTTTATCGGATTAAGTAAAGAACCTATAGACTAGGTCTATAGTTGAAAATACCAGTTGTTGAATTCGTTAGAAGAATTATTAATTTGTTGGACCAAATTAATAATTAAAAGGAATAAAGAGAAAATGGGAAAGTTGCACGGAGCGTAGCAAGGGATTTTTCCCGTTGTGAGTGGACCCTAAAAGAACACCGGATGTTCAGAGTGGGGCCTGCACGGCTGCCTAGCAAGCTCTCAGGCTGCTAGCACGCGAGGATAGCCCACGCGCACTAGCGAGCTACAAGTCTGCAAGAGCTGCCTAAGGTAGCGCAAGCCCGGCCTATTGCGCAAGCCAATTAGGGCCTGCCTTGTGGTAGCAAATCACAGGTTGGCTTGTGGGTGATAGTGACCCACGCGCCAACCCCATAAGGAATGGGAATATTCCCATCCCACTTAGGTTTTTAGGGGGAGTCTAACACTCCCCGTTTCCTTATAAATAGGCCACCAGCTCCTCTCTTTACACACACATACACACCTGAAAATAGCTTTAGCTCAGATTTTATCTCAGAATTTGACATCCACTTTCTTCTTTTGTGGTGCAAGATCCTTCATGAGTTTCTCTAATTCTTTTTGAAGGCTCTTTCTTAAGTCTTGATTATTTTCTATAGAACCCAAGTTAATAGTACCTTATCGTACTTTAATGTTTTAGAAATAGCAAACTATCTAGGTTAGTGAAATTAATTGAGTACTAAGTATACTCTTAATTAATGAAGCTGACTAGAGTTTGTTTGAGGGAAAACAACTTAGTTTTGCTAAGTAATTAATTAAGTTACGACTTAGAGTAGGAAAAGCAGAGTTTGTGCTGAGTGCTACGTGGTTTAGAAGCATATCAACTAAGTTATGCTGAGTTAGATTTTAATTAAAAATGTTGTTTTCTATGACACTAAATGACACACATGCTACTAACATATTCTTTGAGAAAAGGAATATTCTTTAGATATTTTTCAAGAATAATATGCTTAAAAGAAAAAAAATGAGAGAGTGGTACGGAGCATAAAATGTAACCACTAAAAAAAGGGGAGAGTGGTATGGAGCATAAAATGCAACCACTAAGAGTAATTTAGCATCCCAGGTTACCTAAAAATGCCTTGAGAGAAATTAATCAAAGAGTGCTTTCTATGTCCTTTATACTTTATACTATTCTTAAGAGAAGGTAATATTCGAATATGCATATAACACTTATATGAAGATGCGATTCAGTTGACTCTCCATTAAGAGCAAAGGTATGCAACTAAACTGTATAAATTGCACATTACTAATTTGTGGGACATTTTGAACTTCTACTTGAAATCTTTTGCAACGTGGAATGTGATACTCACTGCAATAGTCTTTCACCAAATGAGGTACGAATTTGTTTACCAATTTATACACTTCAGTTGAATTTACCTTGAGGACAAGGCAAAAGTTAAGTGTAGGGGTATGATAAGTGTATAATTACACTTATTATCATATTAATTTTATACACTAAACACTATCGTTTAAGTCATTTTTATACTTAATATAAAAGATTTCACATGGTTTGAAGTTGTTTTTTATGCAAATGCAGATACTAGGTAAATCTTGGGAGTAAAATGAGCTAAAGTGGAATTCTATGAAAAAAGAGTGAAAATGGTGCAAAAAGATGCGTGGAACTTAAGGATTTGGCTTAGGATTGAAGCTGTCGAAGATCAGTGAAGTTACAAGAAGAATTCTGAGTAAAACTCAATTCACGATCATGATAATCATTCGCGGTCGCGACTTGTTCTTCTTCAAGATAGAAATCTGCCAATTAAAGATTCAAGGTTGCGACTTGTATATTGCGATCGTGACCAGGATGGTTTTCTGGTTTAATCTTCTTAACTACCAACCGCCAGATAAGGATGATCAACTGCCATCAACCGCCATCAACTAACAATGAATAGCCACCTATCAGAAATCAACCAATTATGGAAAGGTGCCTATCCATTGTGGATTAGATTGAAGCTTCTCAACCATTCACAATGAAGTGATACAATCATTCACTAATGGACACGACTCTTTGTATGCATAGACGCAACCCTTCGAACTCTATAAATAAGGCTCCAAATGTTATAATTTCGTAGAAATCACAGATCTAGTGATTATACATGATATTGTTAACCCCTAAACTACTCTTAAAATTAACTCAAACACATATAACTTGATTAATATAAAAGACTTAACATGAAATACGCATTATGACACATCGACATATCATAAACATTGAAATAAAAAGTATAAGTAGAAAGCAAAGCAATGTTGTAAGGTATGCAAGTGAAAGCTAAAGTTGATCAAACCGTATCCACTCTTCAATGGGAGTCATCAATTCCCACAATTCCTACGTTTACTTTAAATTCAGTCTCGAACCTTACAAAACCTCCGCTAGGATGCTATTCTTTGCGAATATCGAACAAACAAATATTGTAGAATGAAAACTTTTATTTATAAGTGATTTGCAAGTACACTTATACAACAATCGCTCTAGAACATAGAGAAATCTAGTGATTGAAACAAGGATTCGAATCACTTAAACATTTTTTCACTAACTCTTATGAATGTAGCGAATTCTCTATCTATACACACAATATATCTCTCTCATGCACTCTAATATTTTCCCTCTGGTTGATTTCCATGAAATTGTAAGGTTTGGAGCCCTATTTATAGAGTTTGAAGGGTTACGTCTATCCATACGAAGAGTCGTGTCCATTTGTGAATGATTGCATCACTTCATTGTGAATGGTTGAGAAGCTTCAATCTAATCCACAATGGATAGACACCTTTTTATGATTGGTTGATTTCTGATAGGTGTCTATTCGTTGTTAGTTGATGGTGGTTGATGGTAGTTGATCATCCTTATCTAACGGTTGGTAGTTAAGAAGCTTAAACCAGAAAATCGTTCAGGTTGTGACCACAATATACAAGTCGCAACCTTGAATCTTTGATTGGCAGATTTCTATCTTGATGAAGAACAAGTCGCGATCGAGAATGGTTATCATGACCGTGAATTGCATTTTTCTTCAGAATTCTCCATGTAACTTCACCAATCTTTTACACCTTCGATCCTAAGCCAAATCTTTAAGTTCTATGCATCTTTTTACACATTTTTCACTCTTTTTTCATAGAATTCCACTTTAGATCATTTTACTCCCAAGATTTATCTAATATCTGCATTTACATAAAAAAAACAACTATAAACCACGTGAAATCTTTTATATGAAGTATAAAAATGACTAAAACTATAGTGTTTATTGTATAAAATTAATGTGATAATAAGTGTAATTATACACTTATCATAGCCCCACACTTAACTTTTGCCTTATCATCAAGGTAAATTCAACAGAAGTGTATAAATTTGGTAAACAAATTCATACCTTATTTGGCGAAAGACTATTGCAGTGAGTATCACATTCCACGTTGCAAAATATTTTAAGAAGAAGTTCGAAATTTCCCCCAAATTAGTAATGTGCAATTTATATAGCTCAGTTGCATACCTTTGTTCTTAATGGAGAGTCAACTGAATCGCATCTTCATATAAGTGCTATATGCATACTCGAATATTACCTTCTCTTAAGCATAGTATAAAATATAAAGGACATAGAAAGCACACTTTGATTAATTTCTCTCAATGCATTTTTAGGTAACCTAGGATGCTAAAACACTCTCAGTGGTTGCATTTTATGCTCCATACCACTCTCCCCTTTTTTTAGTAGTTGCATTTTATGCTCCATACCACTCTCATTTTTTGCTTTTAAGCATATGTTTTTGAAGTACTTTGTACTTTGCACCCATTTTTCATGCTATGCTTTCCTTTCTTTTTTCACTCAATGAATGGTTGCAGTTTCTGCTCCGTCCATTCCTCACCTTTTCCATAACTCATTCTCATTAATACCATCATCCTTTATTGATCAATTTCAAAGTATTATGGCTATAGTTTCCCTACACTTTAAACACACTCAATACTTAGAGGACTTATTCGAGATTTGCATATAGAACTCATAGTAAGAATACCCACTACGCCATAGATGACCTATTGCAACATCGGAAAAATGTTGCTTAAAGTCGTAAAAATGATGCAACAGCTTTTGTTGCAACACTTATCGAAAAAAAAGTGATGGTTCTGCTCTCCTTGCAATAGGTGTCTATTGCAACACATTTCGTATCTGTAGCAACCCACCGAAAAAGTTTTGCAACAGGCAATTGTTGCATCACTTTTTAACCCTATTGCAACTCAATTTTTTGTGTTGCTAATAAGTTTCCCACCATCACAGTTAACAACCGTTAGTATATTAGCAACACTTTTTTAACGCAATGGAAACACTATTTTTAAACACTTTATTTATAATTGACATCACTTTTATTCAAGTTTGCAACACTTTTACCTTACACTTTATTTTTTATTATTGCAACATGCTTTCATAATTGTTTGTCATGAAAATTAATATTTTTAATATTAATAATATAAACTCAATACATAAATCAAAACGTATTTATATTAATATAATTTAAATAATTCTTAATACAATTCAATATAGAAAAAGATTAAAGTAAAAAAATACATTGTACACAACTAAAACTCGTAATCTAAATATCCTAATCTATATAGATAGAAGAAACATTTTCATTTCCATCATCTTCATTGTATCGTTCCTCGAAAACTGCACAAATAAACAAGTCATTTAGATTTTTTTATGAAGTACTTAAATGGTATTCCGGGTTAATTCCCAAATAATATAAGGTGAAAAGATAGGGGCAAAACAAATGAGATCCGGTACTGTGCTTGGTCTTTAGGTAACTTAAGAACAACACATTAATATATTTGTTCAATACAGTTTGGTCAAGTCCTACTTAAAAAAAAATTTTAAGTCATACATAGATAAATTTGAAATAAGTGATGGTAGCAAAGTTGTTCCAGTTGTACTCTAGAAATTCTCAGTATTAGCTTTGCAATTCAGCCTATAACAAAATTCCTAACAGATTCAAACAAAGTTTAGAGAAATGATATTACAATATTAATTTCCTAGCAGAAAATAACCAAATATCAGCTTTGGAGACAATTTCAACATTATAATAAAGACAGAAGCCTGCATACAGTTTATATCTTTGAATAGTTATTGATAATAGTTGATCAACAACATTTAATTAATGTATTTGAATGTCGTAATAATAGCTAAATTAGAGCTTCTGGTTGCTTGAATTTCCTAGGAAATTTCAATATAGCAGAATTTGGAAAACTGAAATGAAAGACTTACAGTCAACTGCAAAAGTCTTAAGATGTTCAAGAGTGGAAAAGCTGGAAAGTTTAGCCTGCATGTGTCTTCCGGATGATTAACATTTACATACAAATACTCACATTAAAGTAACATGGAAAATTCTAAATAATTATTGTAAATTGGTCAGACATAATTCTTGCAATGGAACTATATGCATATATTGTAATCAATTCAAAATGATAATCAGAAAATATTTCATCATAGGCTTTTTGTGAAAGGAATTCAATTTGAGATTTAGCACTAAATAATGATCAGACATTATAATTATTCGACCACAATGCATAATTATAGTGCCACATTTGTAATTGGACTCAAAGAGACATTAGAAAATCTAAACCTGAACTTAAAGAGATCCATGCAATTCATTCCATATCATTTGTTTCAATAGCTAACCAAGAAATCATAAGCCTCAAAATGAAAGGTTCAGCAATAGGGGAAGTGCGAGAGAGCCTTAAAGTGGCACTAAGTGGACAGTAGCATAAATTTTAATTTAAAATGTATTAAAATTTAAATCAATGGTACCATGTGCCTTTTTTCTTATCCACTAAAACATAAAAATGCGGAACAACATGAACTCAAACTAACCAATTTAATGGGCGTAAAAAGTGAGAGAATTTTCAATTGCATAATGACATCATAATACTTTACACTAAAGTGGCCATGGTAAATTCGGTTAAAAAACAAACTCTAGAGTTAAAAAATAGCAAATTCAACTTGTTAGGCAATGAAGCTGTTTAATTTTGGCATTAGAAAAGTAACACACAAATGAGCTAAATTATGGCTTATGGATACGCATTAAGCCTCAACTTGGTGGGGGATAATATGTTTATTCAGAACTACTTAGAAATACTTCACCAATGAAGATTCAGTCCAACCTGAACGTAAACTAAATTTCAGATCCATACCTGTCCTTTAAGCTTCGCTCAATGTCAAGCTAAAAATTTGATATACTTCTAGGTACAAGCTCAATGCTTTCTCCTCTCCTTGCTTTCTCATATTTTCAAATACAACAGATATAT
>CATIWQ010000652.1:0-23512 GCA_949673415.1 Euphorbia schlechtendalii
TTTGGCAAAGACAGAACAGCATTTACTTACATGACACTGCGACAGCAAACTGTGTACGCCAATCTCTAAAAATATCCTTTCCTTTTACTGTCTATTTAACTATGTAAGGAATTATCACTTCCCTCTGTTCCACTTTCGGATACGCGCTCTTCAACCTTCCTCATCCCCACGCGCTTTTTTTGCTAATGCTGTTTCTGCGTTGGGGCGGTTGAAACTCCGAAAGTTAGCAAATCATTAAATCGATGAAAAGTTTGTTAAAAGAAATTTGTTAGATTGCTACGATGATTAATTTTATTTATAATTTTCTTTATTCTTAATTGTTAATTGTTACCAGAGATCACTCCGCAGAATATAATCTCGGGATCACAGCGGGACAAAACCTTCAGCAGCTTGTCATGTTGGAATTGTTGATGTGCCCTAGTATTAAAGGTATTGGTTCATGTAGTGTCACATTATAAAGGCAATAATCTACTGCATTTATACTTTGTCCTATAATATGAGTAGAGTATCAATTGATTGACAATTATAAATGTCCCAAGTCTGTTTTAATCGTGGGAATGAATGAAACGAAAGACTTGTATGTTGGATGATCAATAGCAATGTAGTTGTTATGTCACTTGGTAAAGTAGATCATGAACATGGGCACATGTTGATAACATGGGGCTGGACCGATCCACACAGCAAAGTCACATGGTTGTATATCATAGATAATTTGCTGAGTAGGTCTCAGTTGTCCTCAGACTTGATTTCAACTTATTACGGATGTTGAATTGAGTATGCTGTAGTATATTACTAACGGGTCCTTAAATATTGGATTACAAGTATGGGTATGCTCGGTGTATTTCATAACCACATTAGTAGTAGTGTTGAAGTGATAGGATTGCCATTCGATTTAATAAATCGAAATGAATCACCGGCCACTTGATGAATAAAAGTGATAAGGACGTCTAATAAGTCATTGATTTATTTTATCATTTCATTCTAGATCAAGAAATACGATGAATTGTATAAGAGGTGACAAGCACCATGCCTCTTGTTCATCATATTGATGTCAGCTGGCAAAGGACTTTGTGAGATAACTACTGGGTTCAGTATCTTTAATAGACGGCTGTATTCTGTCCCAATTGGAGGCTGTAATGGTTTGCTAGAATCCGCTTACAGTCTATGGGTGAATCCCATTACCAACATATGGACAGACCCGAAGGATAGTGCGCTTAGAACTACTGATCTGGGATTTCTTGTACATGCAATGTTACAAGACTTGATGAAGAATCGATTATTAATTAATTGACATGTCAAGTCAATGTAATTGAATAATCTAACTCCAAGAAATTTAGTTAATGGTATAAAATAATGTATTTTATGTTATTCATTAAACTAAAATTAAGTTGATTAAATGTATTTATATATGGTATTTATTTAATTGATAATTAAATAAATTCATGTATTAAATAATTTAATTGAATAAATTTAATCAATAAAATTGTCATGTTAAAATATTTAATTAGCTATTTAAGTTAATTGAATTAATATAGTATGACATTAAATTTGATTAAATAGGTTTTAATTTTATTCAAAGGTTAATTTGCAAATTATAAAACATGACATTTGAATTTGTTTAAAGAATTAAACTTAAAGGTTTAATTATTAAATTACAAATTTAAAGGGATCAATATATAATTAGAATTAATCTAAACCTAATTAGTAATTAGGATATATACAAAATTAAAATAAAATAAAAAAAAAAACCTAATTCTAATCCAACTTTGTTGGAATAAAAATGTGAATAGGAGTCTACAATGAACATCACGTTTTTTTTAGCCATGAAAAAAATTAGGATTTTGTTTTTCTTTTTCTTGGAGTTCTCTATGAAAGTTCTTCGTCCATTCGGCTAGCATCGGTCCCGATCGAGAGTAGTTCGTCCACGTGAGATTGGAGAGCTTCCAATTGCGAGCTTCACGACATCCGTCTCTTAAGGAGATTTTTCAAGTAAGTTCTTATTATGTAATAAATTGGTTTGAAACCCTACCAATGGTTCTTGAGAAGATCCTATTGGAATTCGAGAAAATTTTAACTGGTAATTCCACCGACGCGGTTATGTTTTTTATGACAATTCCCTACAAGTTCAAGGGGAAATTGAGAACTTTTAGACAAGTTCAGGGGGGCATTGAGAACATTTCAAAGTTTAAGGGGGAATCCAGAGTTTAGGGACAAGTTCAGGGGGAAATTGAGAACTTTTAAATAAGTTCAGGGGGCCATTGAGAACATTTCAAAGTTCAGGGGGAGATCCGGAGTTTAGGGACAAGTTCAGGGGGTTCAAGATGCATTAAGCCTTACAAATTTTCTAATTAAAATGGATTTCCTTGGCTATATGAGTTTCTAATGCTTTTAATCTCGTTTTGGTCGCTTTCTCTACCCAACATCTTCTAAACCTCTTTGATTTTCTTGCTACTCATCCTAATGTTAAATGGTTTGAGCCATTGAGTCTAATAAATAATCAAGGGTTTTAGTGATTTGTTAAAATTACTCTCATTTTTTTTCGAGTATTTCAAGTTTTTAATTTAGTGGCTTTTTTTGGATATTTTTATCCCATTTTTGTCTATTTCTTTTCCTCATAAGCTGAAATTCAATAATTTATTATGATGCTTCATCGTCAATAGAGCCTAAAAGTGCCCAATACTCTTCTGATCGGTGCCAACATGCAGAAACAGGAGGAGCGCAAAAATAAAGGCCTAATACATTAAGAACCCCCTGAAGTTGGCTCAGAAAACCCGATGTCACCCTCAACTTTCAAAAGAACCAGTTACCCCCTCAACTTGACAAAAAGGACCAGTTACCCCCTTAACTTGGCAAAAATGCACCAGTTATTCCCCTCAATGCCACGTGTCAGAATCTTGTTGGTTTGACTTTTCAAGGATGTCATTTTTCTGATTTTTCTCTCTTTAACCAGAAATTGACACATGGAATTGAAGGGGAAAACCGGTGCATTTTTGCCAAGTTAAGGGGGGTAACTGGTCCTTTTTGCCAAGTTGAGGGGGAGGGGATAACTGGTCCTTTTGAAAGTTGAGGGTGGCATCGGGTTTTTTTAACCAACTTCAGGGATCTTGATGCATTTGGCCAAAAATAAATGATCAGAAAGATAAGGAAATTAATTTAATTACTATAGCTAAAGAAAATGTAGACACTTCCACTCTCTTTGACCTTGTTAAAGGAGGTTAAAATATTTCCAAATTAGGTGTTTTGAAGGTTTTGTTGGAAAAGAAAGAAACGGAATAAGAACTGGTATAAGAAATTTTCTTATTTTGTAAAAATGTTTTTTAACAATTTGTTCTTTAATTTAGTTATTTATCATTATGCATGACATGATACAATTCTTTTTTTGGCATGCGAAGTTATGTGGTGTTATAATTGAAGAACCATTAGGAGTAATGAAATTAATACTAAGGGGACTGAAAGGTGTATAGCATATGGATCAAAAGTATAAACTAGTTATAGCACATGACCCAAAAAGATGGTTAAGCCGATATCCGGGTGGAAAGAAAACTAGCTGTAGAAATTGTGGAGGTTTATTTATTTAGAACCGGGACTGTCCCTCTTCTCTTTGTGCTCAACCTTTTAAAGCAAAATTCTTTCCAAATGAGAAGATTTTCTCTGCGAAGGTAAACATTTGGACTGTCCCTCTTGGTGTCTTCTTCTTTTTATAATTGAAGAAGGGCACATTGTTGGAGAATAGGAAATGGTTGGCTGGAGGGGCATGTGCTAGTCAATGTTTTCGTAACCATCCCATGTATTAAACCAGTAAAATTACTGGTATACAGTATTATTAATATGATCGGTGGTATAACCGGTAGTTTACTGCACAATCAATTTCATAAAACATTATTTAATATATTAAAATACATTAGCATCTATATATATTTATATTAGAAGTATATGAAATTATGTAATTTCATTTTATATATTTACAATTATACTTAAAAATATATTCTAGATTATCATTGTATCAATTTTCATAATTTGAACATGGACTCGTACTTTTTTTATACCCGTATTCTTCGGGAACTGTGCAGGAGTCTCTAATGGTATGCGATTTTACCGGTACAACAAGTGATACGGTACAGTATTGATAACATTGGTCCTAGTCCTCTTGTAATAACAAACAACCATCCATCAAACTTTGTTAGTTGCCTTTGGGGATTATTGTCAATGATATTTTGACAGCTTAACGCATGAACATGTCCGAAATGACCCATTGCGACCTTGAACTTTCAAATGTGATAGGTAGCTCTTAGTACTTGTTTAAAATGAATCACTTTACCTCTCATCGCCACGTGTTAATTTATAGTTTGTTTGACTTTTCAATGATGTCATTTTTTTTATTATTTTCTCTCAAATCAAAAGTTAACACGTGGCATTGAGGGGGCAAACTGGTACATTTAACAAATTCAGGGGAGTATTTGATACAATTGATGAACAAATTGACAAAGCCCCATTTTATACTAGTTCATGGACGTAAATGCATTACACCAATTTTGGCTCTTGCTCTTGCTCAAGCTTGTAATTAATCAGGTTCAGTTTGTTTACGAAAATCGCCAAGCAAAGAGGCTGCTCATTTATGGGAAAATGAAGCTCCACTCTCAACCCGACACCGATATACGTCCTTTGAAAAATCCCCAAATATTTCTCGAATTATTCCTGAAACCTCCAAATAATTTCTTTATTTTATAAAAATTATAGTTTATATTATAGTCATATGGATATGGGTTTATACCAATTTCTTTTTTTGTAATTTTACAAACCTTGCAACTTTAAGATTATGTATATAGATGGAAGAACAATGCGGAATATAACAAAATATTGTTGACTTAGATGTTTTTAACTAACTCTTATTTTGAATGTTGAACATTGCATTTCAAGTTTGATGTTTATGTTCTTAGGATTTATTATGTAATGTGATAGTCTTTTTAAATTATGTATTAAGACTTCAAATTTTTAGCTTTGAATATTCAAACAATTTGATCAAATAAAATTTTTAAGTAACGATTCAAAGTTTGTATTATATGAAACTTTAAAAATATTTACATATTATTTATTTTAGTGGGGAAATGGAGAATATCCAATACCCGGTGGAGAATCCTCGATAAGGAAATGGTCCCTGAATCCTTAATGAATATGGATATAGAGAATATTTTTTTCCCGAAACCTTTATGGGTATGGAGATGGGGAATGCAATTCCCGCCCCGTTAAGTCATGTTTTCATCCCTAGACTCGTGGCAAATATCTGAGCATAATTGGCTAATACATACAAACTGTAATCCTAGAGGTCACGGGTTCGAGTCCACATTCAGGTGGGGTTGGGTGATGTTTTTCCTTTGTTATTATTGTAAGTTCAATGAGATAATTTTTTTTATAATAAAAAAAATCTGACTCATCACTCCTTAGACCCTGCTTGGGAGCAAGGTATTGGAAATCACAAAGGAATGAAATGGAGAGGAAAATAGAGGAATTGATTAATTCTTAAAGAAATGGAAAAATTTTAAAATCATGATGTTTAGAAGGATGTGATGAAATTATAAAAAATAATGATCATATAAATACAAATATTTCATTCATATGTAAAAGTTGAGAAGTCGGTTGAATTTATAAAATATAATAAAAGAAGAGACAGGATGCAAAAGAAAATGATCGACCTTTACAATTCCACTAATTTGGTGGAATTGAAAATTTAGCTTATTTTAAGGATTTTTAAAAGGAGAATTGTTACAAATAACCTAAATGGGAGACACAATTACTTTCATACCCTCTTAAATATTTTTTTTCTTTTTGTACCCATTGCTAACTTTTAGTTTTATATCTTTATATACAGTCTCATTTTTCTTCTTCGCGCATTTTTCTTCCTTGCTGTTGCTTGTTCTTCTTCTTTTCTTTTCTCTCCCTCAGTTAACTCTTTTTCAATATCGCTTTTCTTTTCCTCTTTTGATTAGTTTTTTTTGTTATGGATAGGGTTTTGATTTCGCTCTATTATTTTGGAGATTGGACTTCCGATTTCAATTTTGTTAGTTACAGTGTCGCTGATGTCGCGATTTCTAGTCAATTTACGTTTAAAGATTTCAAAAATCTCATGTATGAAAGCTTGAGGATAGATCAGAGTGTAGAGGAGTTCAAAATTGAATTTCAAGTTTCGGCTGGAATTCTTGCTATGGAGATCAACAGCGAAAGTTTTTTTGAATTTTTTCTTTCTTGTAGATCACACGGTGTTCTTCTTAATGATTATCCTCTGTGTATCACTAAGTTTCCTATTGTTTCTTCTGCCGTTGGAGGCAAGATATGTTGTTTTTGTTTTTATTTCGATGAATTCTGTTATTTTTGTTTTTTTTCTTCTATGAATTTGTTTTTTCCTGCAATGTATTATTGTTTTTTTTGTCTATTTGTTTACTACCACGTAGCTACTTGATAGTATACATTTTGTTTACTTTTTTCATGATTTTGTACTGGTTTTTTCATTGTTTTTGTGTTTCTATTTTCCTACCATGTCTGTACCTGCTATAACAGATTACTGCTTTTATGTTAATGTAATACAATTTTCCTTCCCGATTCTCATTACACTAATAAGTCACTCTAATTTATTTTTTTTTCATGAAAATTATGGTTATATTTTATAGTTTTGTCATTCCTACCTTGTAGTTTGCTGATTCCTTTTTTCATACTTCCTACCATGTTCCTACCAAGTAGTTTTTTGATTCCTTTTTTATTTGATTTTTACTAGTTGATGTTCCTACCATGTCCTTACCAGATAGTATGCTGATTTTGTTTTGTTTTGTTTTTCAAGTTGATGTTCCTAACATGTTCCTACTAGATAGTATGTTGATTTCCTTTTTTGTTTAGTTTTTTCAAGTTGTTGTTCATATCATGTTCCTACTATGTGTCTACCATGTTATTCTATGTGTTTTTTCCTCTCCTTGATGCATTGTGTAGTTATATTTTTATACTTTTTCATTTTCTTTTTTAGGTTCTGAATTGAACAAGAGCATGATTTGTCCATTGTTGAAGTGGAACAAGTTGAGAATCAAATGGATTTAGATGTTTGTCCATTGTTGTTCCAGATTCTTTTGATGATCATGATTTTTACATTGAGAATATTACCAACATGGCTATGAAGAGGATAATCTTCTTGGTGGATCAAGATTCTATTGAAGAGGATGTTCAAGATGTTGAGATAACAAAATCTGTGATTGACTATTTTAAGGTTAATCAAGTTTTCAAGGATAAATCGGTGTTGAAGGATGCTATGAGCTTTTAATCCATAAAGAAGAACTTTCAATTTAAAGTACAGAAATCATGCGCGAAGCAATAATATCTAAATTGTGTTGATTTAGAATGTTTATGGCTTTTTAGATCAACCAAGGGGAAAGTAGTGGAGTTTTTGTAGTGAGAAAGTTTTGTGGTGAACACACTTGCAATATTAACTTGAGGAATAGCGAGAAGAGGCAGGCAACGAGGACTGTGATTGCCAAATATATTAAGAATTCTTTTTTGAATGAGAAGATGACTTACAATCCGGTATACATTTTTAATGATGTGAGGAATGAATTAGGTGTGGATATCAACTATCAGAAAGCGTGGCGTGCCAGAGAAGAAGCACTGAAGTTGATTCAAGGGACAACATTTGATTCTTACAGTACATTACCTAGTATCATGTTCATGATTCAGATAACAAATCCTGGTTCCATTCTTAACCTTATCATGGATGGACTTAGGTTTAAGTACTTATTCATAGCTTTGCATGCTTATATTCAAGGCTGGCAACATTGCAGGCTTGTTGTAGTTGTAGATGTCACATTTCTGAAGACTTGCTACAAAGACACGCTATTATGTGCATGTGCATATGATGCTGCAAGTTTTGTTTCATTTTAATTATTTTTTCTCTTTTTTTTATTGTTGTGTTGTATAATGTCTTTAAATTTTTTTATTGAGTTTTCAATGTTTATGTTGTTGGTTTTGTGCATTTTTCCTTTTGATTCCCCATCTATGTTCTGATGATTTTTGTCATCTCTGATCCTACCATATCCATACCATGTTCCTACTGGATAGATACCTGATGTTGTTTTCTTTGATTTTTTCCCCCAATCCTACCATGTCCCTACCATGTTCCTAACGGATAGATACCTGATTTTTTTTCATTGATTTATTCCCCTGATCCTACCATGTCACTACCATGTTCCTACCGGATAGATACCTGATCCTGTTTTCTTTGATTTTTCCCCTGATCAGACCATGTCCCTACCATGTTTCAACTGGATAATCATTTCTAATTATGTTTTTTATATGTATTTTCAGAGATGATTTTTCCTCTTGCTTTTGCTATTGTTGAAGGCGAAAACGATGAATCTTGGGAGTGGTTCTTCCTACAGTTCAAGGGAGCATTTGGTGTCAAACCTAATGTGGTTTTTGTTTTAGACCGCCATACAAGTATTGAAAAAGGCTGCGCTAAATTATTTCTTGGTGTTATGTATAGAATCTGCACTTATCATTTGCTGAAAAACTTGAAATCAAATTTCAGAAGCAACATAGGAGAAATGGCAAAGTACTTTAAGCTTGCAAGCTATTCTTACACGGTCCGCCATTCCTAAGAGAATGTCTCATTTGGAAAACATAAATGAATGAATTCTAAGATATTTGATTGGTGTTGGTGTTAATAAATGGAGCCTAACACATTCGACCTCTAACCGATACAGTGCTATGACATCGAATAATGCGGAGTCCCTCAATTTTATGACAAAAGTAGCGAAGAGTCTTCCCATTTCGTCTCTCGTCGCTTTCTTGCAAAATTTGGTGCAAAAGATTTTCAAGATGAATAGGATCATTGCGAGAAAAACTAAGACTGACTTAACTAAGAGGTATCATAAGAGGGTGCTGAAAAGTATGACTTAGCTGCTAAGATGGAGGTTGGAATGACTTCATTTTTCTTTCCTTTTTTTATTTCTTTGTGTTTTTTTCCCTGTTCTGATGATGTATTTTTGTTTACATTTCTATTTTCGTTTCCTTTTTTATGTGGTGTCATCTACTGATGATTTGGTGTCTGTGAAGAGGAAATGATTTTGAATATGTGGTTGACATGGTACAGTGGACATGTATGTGCAAAAGGTTCCAGATTGATGAGATTCCTTGTGCCCATGCGCTTGCTTACATTAGGAAGAACCATTTATCGTTAGTAGATTTTTTCTCTTCCTATTTCACCAAACAAAAGATGGTTGATACTTATGCGCAAAATCTTTTCCCTATGCATTAATGGAATTATTGGGAAATACCTCTAGATATTGATGATCAATTCATTCTTCCACCGAACGGTGTTAAAAAAACTGGGAGACCGAGAAAATAGAGATTTAGGGCTGCTTGGGAGGGATATAAGAAATTCACTATTCGTTGTAGCTCTTATGGTGTTAGTGGGCATAATAGGAGAACTTGTTCGGGAGCCAAGTGATGTTTTTATTTTTTTCTCTTTTTAGAATACATGTTACTTGATGTTTTAATTTTCTTCAAATTGTAATTTACTGTTTTCAATTTTTTTTAAGGTACTTTTAAATAAATTTTATTCTTTTTTATGTTACTACCATGTCACTACCATGTTGCTACTATTTTTTTTTCATTCCTATCATGTGCCTACCAGATACAAATAAGTTTTCAATATCTTACCTCACTTGCAAGGTATTATCCCGGGAAGAACAGTTATGCCCAGAATGTCTTGCTTGATATGTCATTAACCTTGTACTTGAAGGTTGGGATGACATCATTCTCGTACCACTTGTTCTTCCTGTTTAAGTTTGTTGTCATTAAAAGAGATCGGTACCATTTCTTTACACATTTTAAAAGTTATAATAGATGCATGGATTACTTACATTTTCATAGCAGGTTTCCCATCTTTGAGGAATTGAGTTAATTCCTGGAGGGCGTTCTTATCTTTTATTGCTTGCCCAATAAAAGCAAAGTCATCAAGCACATACAGGCTGACATCCCACTTGTTCTTAAGTTCTGAGCCGAAACTTGGCATGTATGGGGTTTTTAACTTTGTCGATGCTTTTGTTGCTCTCTTTCCTTCTCTTTTGTTTCCTTTGCAACCTTTTGTTTTCATTTCTCAAAACAAAGTTAAAAAAACAATTATTTTTTAGCAAGGATGTTCATGAATGTAATATTATGTGCATGTGTTATTTTTTATAATAGACACACTTGTTGATATAATCTCTCCTTTGATTTTTTTTCGATGTAGGCATCTTCTATTTTATCGATTTCAGCAAGATCAAAAGAGTCTAATGAGAAGGGAGACCCACCCTGATAATATTTATTTGATGAACATTGATTACATTCATGGCAACATGTAAGATTATGAGTTTGCTTTTTGTTTAGATATTTTTACCTTCTTGATTGATTTCATTGTTTCTGCCACTTCCAATGGATTCAAAACATTGAAGAACTTGCATGAAATTAGGGTTGTCCTAGTGCTCTATTACAAATAATTGGGCTTTTTTCTACAAAGAAAAGGTAGAGCTTCGTTATAATATTATTAAGATTGCATAGCCAATACAAGAAGGGAGTCATGAGGTTGTTGAGCTGATAATCAACAAAACTAAGCAATCAGCTATAAAGAATTAGACAATAACAAATAAACAACAGGAAAAATTATTGTAAATTGCAACCAATCCAATATCCAGCATGTTATTGAATCCATGCCTATACGAACCGAACGAGTAATGCAATAAGTTAATAACATCAAGATAGATTGTCTTAACTATTCATTAACAATGGCACTTAGTCAAGTACAAGTGAGAATCAACAGCTAGGATTTATATTAATACCTTCACAACAAGGTAACATGGTTAAGACCGTATTCAACAACTCGAAGAGCTGTGTTGTTGAATGCTCAACAATATCATCATATGTTTCTTATTGTCCGCTCTAGCCTTATTCTCTAGACAATCTAGATAATGCAACTCCGATATGTTTGATGCATCAGATTTCAGATCTGTCAAACTTCCAATTGATATTCAATAATGTTGGGGAATAAACGCGGTAATTCCCGTACTACTGGATTTAATGGAATGCGAAAAAATAATAGTGGAAAAATAACACAATATTTGATGACAGAGTTCGGCCAATTTCGCCTACCTCTCCGGAGCTGCTGCAGACTTTATTTATGGAGAAAGTTACACAGTGCTTACAAAACTCTCACCTTCATTCATAGTCTCAACAACCAAAGACATGTTTCTAAGTAAACAATTCAACACAATCAAACTTATTTTAAGAATCTTATCAAACACATGTTGTGTTCTTTAATTTTCATCAAAACTTAACCTCTCTTTCCTCATTTTCTTTGCCGAACAACCAAAAACCAATTCTAAAACTAAAATCTCCTCAATTCTTTTTATATCTCAGTGATACAATCAAAACGTCGCAATTAGGATCAACTTTGAACTCAATTCAATTGTATCAAATGATATTGTGAACCAAACTAAAAACTAAAATCAAATATTGGTAAAAAATAAGAGTGAACTGATCAACATCAGTTTCATAGAAGGTAACAGAGAAGTTAGACTGACCTTTGTGGGGCTTTTGAAGGTGTAAACATGCTTCATCATATAGGACTAAAGAGCACAAGAGATATAACCATCTTCAAGTTGATAGAGGACATGGAGGCAGCCATCTCGAGTACAGAGGAAGGGGAAAGAAGAAACAAAAAAATATAAACTAAATTAGTAAAAGAAAGAAGTGTAAAAAGAAAATTGGTAAATGATAGGTCTTAAATCATAATTAGATTTTCACGTAATTAAAAAAACCCAAATATATTTGTTGCGGATTCAAATTGGAAGAATTATTTCCGCATGCTATGGGCCAAAGCACTAGAGTTAATGGGCTACTTTTTACTAAAACTTGAAGGTTATGATGATTCAATAGACAATCGAGAGATAGATAGATCTTTTGGTAAGTATATATTTTGATAATCTTGCAACCATAAATCATACATCTTCCCCCTCCATTCTGTTTTGTTACTGCAGATAAATTTTGCAGGTGTTTCACCGAACTTAAGTTATTCAAACCTTCTTAAAAGTAGATGTTAAATTAAAAGTTTCTTAGTTTAGTGTTTCTAGTGAATTTAGTGTTTACGCTACAAAAGAGAGTCTAGTGATCTAAATTTGTGTTCTGCCACAACTCATTCCCTTTCTCTTTGATGCTTATTCTCTTTGTAATTTGAAGGTTATGAGTTTCTCCAACTTTCGTTTTTCTATTCCTTTTGTTTTCAATTTGTTCAATGTTCATTTGTCATCACTTTTGATCTATTGAGAAGGCTTTCTTTTTAGTTCTTTAGCTGAACTTTCAGGTCGATCTATTATTAGTTAGCTGTTATTGTTTGGTTTTGTGCATTGCTTGAGTTTCTTGTTGAATATTTTTCTGATAAAAGTTGAGTAATTATTACCTAAGAAATAAAAAATTTGATTTATAACGAAAGGAAGATCAAACATCATATTGATGCTACCTAATGTTGATGTTTTGTTATGACATTTATAGTTTTGTAATCAGACATTTAACAGTAAAAATATGTTGGACTTCTTGAGAAGATTAGTTTGTTAATTTTGTAGAAATTGTATCTAGGTTTTGCTAATTTTTTTTTGCAGACAAGCAAAGCTTCTGATGATTGTTTCCATCAAAATTTCATGTCACAAGCAACAAAGAAAGAGCACAAATATAGTAATGCTTTTGACTAGGTTTTGGTAATTTGGTTGTTTTTCTAATTAAATCGATCATTAACTGTGGTCTGGTTGCAAGTTGGATCATTAATTAATTAAAAAGGGGATTTGTGTGGTATAGAAGGAGAATCTAGAGTATATTCATCTAATTAGTTGATGTGCTTCTTTACTTGTCGATTTTTCTATACATAGAGATGCATGGATTTCTACTTTGGTTTGTATGCACAATTAGCTTGTTGATTGTTTATATTTTTGTGTCAGTATGCTTATAGGCGACCTGAGGGTTGATGGAAATTCTTGAGTAAACAAATATTTCATAATAATTTTTCGATAATGATGAACTATGATTTCAGTTTCAATTAAAGTTGAGTTGAACACGAGGAAATAAAAATATTGTGTTTGATCCATATTTAGCTAATTAGAACATGAGTTCATTCTTTTTATTCTATCGAATTTCATTATTATACTTAGATTTTCTCGTTTGGATATGAATTTTAGGTGACTAAGCTAATATGTTCTGAATTTTTTTTTGAATTGAATTAGCCTGATTTGGTTAATTATGGTTAATTGAAAAGGAGAACATTAAATTAGGAGAATTGATTAGTTTACACTTACGAATCAGTGGTTTATAGACTTAGGAAAATAATAGAATAACTAATTAGGGATTATGTTGAATTTTATGAAACTAAAATTAGTTTTGGCACTATGCCATTTTGTGTATTTAGGGCTATATGTTTCCAAAATTTTCAATCATTTTGATAGCTAGAGATGTTACAGATTAAAGAAATTGCTTTCTCGTTTCCGCTGTAAGATGTCAATCCTAGTCCTAGAGCTAGGATGCTTGAGAATGTAATCTTATGACTTTATTGTGTGGGGTGAGCTTCTTTCAATGCTTAATCGGAATATTTATGAAGTATGTATGTGATGAGAGTGCATACATTATTTAATTAGGAAACTTTCTTTTTTTCTTTGTTTTTTTTAAAGTCAATTGCCTAGACTCTAAATAAAATTTTTCACAAAGTTTTATCCGTGTCAATTTGGATCACTCAACAACGTCAACTATATTCATCACTACACTTCTCTTTTTGTTAAGTCTAGTTTTCACATTCTAAATAGAGACACTAAGATGGTGAAAGAAACTATTTGGCTACCTGGGATAATTAAACACATACAACAAATTGTGAGTTGTGTTAGGACAAGATTCACAAGGGGAACATACCTGATTCTCTCTTTTCTAAAATTGGTTGGACAAACTTGTTGAACGGATTCCATGAAAGGAATAGAAAGAGATATATCAAAAAGTAATTAAAAATTAATTGTAATGGATTGGATACTGTTTAAAATGATGCAAGGTGGAAGTGGATTAGGTTGGGATGCAACAAGGAACACAATTAACGCATATGATAGGTGGTGGGATGCAAAAATTGTTGTACGCATAAATTTTTTATTCCATTATTGTTCTTATATATATATTCACTTATTTTCAAATGATTTCATTTGTATTTTTTACTGCAGATTGACAAGGATTACGGAAAATTTGTAGGCTAAAATTATCTTTGTATTAGTTTTGGCATGATGTTATATTTTTCAGATACTGCTACAAATGGATTTAGAGCACAAGCTACAATTGAAATTAATGCTATTGGTGTTCAAGGATCATATGAATAGGTTCCATTCAAAGTTGACAATGAAGAAGAAGAATGTAACAGTAGTAATATTAATGATAGTAATTTCATTCAATTTGAACCATCTTTTTTGGAAAAAAAAGAAATGCTAGCATCAGTAGTAACAAACAAGTTAAGAAAAAATTGACCGAAGCTACTATTTAGAAAGATAGTATATGTGTGATAAGTGTATAATTACACTTATTATCTTGATATTTTTACTCATAAAATGATATGGTTTAAAGTTATTTTATACTTCATATAAAAGATTTCACGTGGTATATAGTTTTTTTTATGCAAGTGTAGAAACTAGGTGAATCTTGGGAGTAAAATGATCAAAGATGGAATTCTATATAAGAAGAGTGAAAAAGGTGCAAAAAGGTGCGTAGAACACAATTAATTGGCTTAGGATCGAAGTTGTCAAATATTGGCAAAGTTACAAAGAAAAATCATGAAGAAAAACACATGTCATGATCGTGACACCAATTCATGGTCGTGGCTTATCATCCTTCACAAACAGAAAGTTACCAACTATTGTTCACAATCATGACATGTATATCGCGCTCGTAACTTGTGACGGATGACAAGTCAACTCTTCTCAACTACCAACCACCGGATAAGGATGATCAATCGCCATCAACTGTCAGACAAAAAGACACCTTTTGGAAGCAATACAATCACAAAAAGGTCCCTTTCCATTGAAGATGAGGATGAAACCTTGCATCCAATCACATTAATGTGATGCAACCCTTCACCAATAGACACGACTCTTCGTTTGAATAGACGCAACCCTTCACACTCTATAAATAGAGTCCCAAACCAACCAATTTCATGGCATGTGGGGTAATGAATAGCAGTGTACGCATAGATAGAGAGTGAAAATTGTATAGATTTCGTTACATTCAAAGTGTTAGTGAGAAAAATGTATAAGTGATTCAATTCTTATTTCGATCACTAGATTTCTCCACAAATTCGAGCGATATTGTATGAGTGTAATTGCAAAGCACTTATCAATAAAAGTTTCTGTTCTTCAACATTCATTTGTTCGATATTCACAAAGAATAACATCCTAGCGGAGTTTCTACACGAGTCGAGACAGAATTCAAAGTAAACGTAGGAATTGCAGGAATTGACGACTCCCATTAAAAGAGTAGATACGGTTTGATTAACTTTAGCTTTCACTTGCATACCTTACAACTTTACTTGTTTTTTACTTATACTTTCTATTTCGAAGTTTACATGTCTATGTGTTATAACAAGTATTTCATCTTGTGTCTCTTATATTAATCAAGTTATATGCTTTCGAGTTAACTTTAAGAGTAGTTTCGGGGTTAACAAGATTGTGTATAGTCACTGGATCTGTGATTATAACACTTTTTAGTGAGCTAACATTTTTGGAGTGGTAACTTGCTATATATGGCTATGTGAGAGTGACTCGTACTAAGCATAGTATTATTGTTATCTAGGTTTTATAAGTGTCATAATTCGTTTACCCTAGATTTAGAAAAGTCATTTCATGTGTTGCTCTGCTGTGAATTATTGAATATTTGGGTGTCTAGAACCATGTTTGTTAAAGTTATCTAGTGTATGAAATATTCTTGATGATTTTGCATGTTTTTCTCTACTATACTTGTTCTTAGGGAATACCTATATAGTTTACGTCTTCTCTAATATGTTCATGCATCTGTTTATTCATCAATCCACCATTCTAAAACCCTACAATTTATCTTATTTCTTTTGTTCCGTAACTCTAGTTGATCCTTAGAACCGAATTCCTTCCCTGTGGGATCGATATCTTTTAAAACTACATCGCAACTGTATACTTCCAGTTATCATCATTAATCTATTTGATAAGCGGTACTGACAACACCTGTTCAATTTAGAACTTTTATATTATCAGTAAAAAAGTGGCGAATAAGTTTTTGGCGCCGTTGCCGAGGAAGGCAAGTGCGTTCTAGAGATAAAAAATTTGGAGACTATGGTATGTTTTTATATTTTATTTATATATCTATTTGTTATTGTATTTTGTTTTGTTTCTAAATTGTTTGCTAACATGCATTGGGATAAGTTTTGTGGTGATTACATGATTGATAACTTAATTGATACATGCGTAGATGAAATTTTTCTTGTTACATCTCATGAAGAGTCAACATATGAATCCCTTGAAAATTTAGAATATTCCTCTGAAATCGAAAAATTAGTTAGAAAAGATGATCCTATACCACCTTCTATAGATAAACCACCCTTAGTAGAATTGAAGCAATTGCCTAGTCATTTGAAGTATGCATTCTTAGGAAACAACAATACCTTACCCATTATCATTTCTAGTAAGTTATCTGATTTGCAAGAAGAACCATTATTGGAGACAGTATAGGGTAGAATTAGGAGTATTGGTTGGCAAATTTCCGATATTAGAGGAATTAGCCCTAATATAGTGATTCTTTCTATTAATTTGGAAAATGATACTAAACCTATGATAGAAAGGCAAAGAAGATTAAATCCTCACATGAAGGAAGTTGTTAAGAAGGAGATTATTAAGTTGCTAGATGTAGGAATTATCTATCCGATTTCAGATTGTGAATGGGATAGTCCTGTTTAATGTGTTTCGAAAAAGGGAGGTATTACTGTAGTTCAAAATGAAAAGGGTAACTTAGTTCCTACTAGGACAACAACTGAATGGAGAGTTTGCATAGATTACAGAAAATTAAATGCAGCTACTAGGAAAGACCATTTCCCTTTACCATTTATAGATCAAGAGTTAGAAAGGATATCAGGTCATGAATTTTACTATTTTCTTGATGGATTCTCTAGGTATTTTCAAATTCATATTAAGCTAGATGACCAAGAAAAAATCACTTTTACATGTCCATTTGGTACATTTTCTTATAGAAGAATGCCTTTTGGGTTGTGGAATGCTCCAACTACTTTTTAAAGGTGTGTTTCGGCTATTTTTAGTAAGTATGTGGAAGATATTATGGAAGTTTTCATGGATGATTTCTCTATATATGGAGATTCTTTTGAGAAATGTTTAGAAAATTTGGATAAAGTACTTGCTAAATGTGAGGAAACTAATTTGGTATTGAATTGGGAGAAATGTCATTTTATGGTTAATGAAGGTATAGTTTTAGGTCATAAGATAGATGAGAAGGGAATTCATATAGATATAGCAAAAACCGAGATCATAGAGAAATTATCTCCTCCCATAAATGTTAAGGGAGTAAGATCATTTCTAGGCCATTCTAAATTTTACAGAAGGTTTATTAAGAATTTTTCGGTTATATCTAAACATTTAACTAATTTATTAGTTAAAGATGTGAAGTTCGATTTCTCTGATGACTGTTTAAAAGTTTTCAACACCTTAAAGCGAGCATTAGTTTCGGCACCTATAATTGTGAAACCATATTGGTCTCTGCCATTTGAATTGATGTGTGATGCTAGTGATGTTATCGTTGGTTGTGTATTAGGTCAAAGGTATAAAAAGAATTTGCATGCAATTTATTATACGAGTCACACTTTATCTTCTGCACAATGCAATTATACCACCACTGAAAAAAAGATGTTAGCAGTCGTATATGCATGTGATAAATTTAGATCATATTTGATTGGGTCTAAAGTAATAGTTTATACAGATCATGCTGCGTTAAGATATTTGTTTGCTAAGAAAGACGCCAAACCTAGATTAATTAGGTGGATCCTTCTTTTGCAAGAGTTTGACTTAGAAATAAGGGATAAAAAGGGAAGTGAGAATACCGTAGCTGATCACTTATCTCATTTAGAAGATGATAAGGGATCTATAGGTGAAACTAGTGATATTAATGAACTTTTTCTTGAAGAAAATCTTATATCTATTAGACATACTGTTAGTCCATGGTATGCCAACTTTGCAAATTATTTGTTTACGCATATTTTACCCTCTGATTAGATTCTAATGGTAATAAGAAATTTCTTAAGGATATTAGATCATTTATGTGGATGACCCTTATTTGTTTAAGGTATGTGCCGATGGTATTATTCGTAGATGTATAGATGATACTAACTTTTCTTCAGTTTTAAACCATTGCCATGATAACATATATGGAGGACATTTAGGACCAGCAAAAACCGCTGTTAAAGTTTTAGAGAGTGGATTTTATTGGCCAACATTGTCCAAGGATGCTAGATATTTTGTTTAGAATTGTGATAGTTGTCAGAGAATAGGAAACATAAATCGAAGAGATGAGATGCCATTGAAAAACATCTTAGAAGTGGAGCTCTTTGATGTTTGGGGTATAGATTTAATGGGACCATTTCCTAACTCTAAAGGTAATAATTACATTCTGCTTGCAGTTGATTATGTTTCAAAATCGGTTGAGGCTAGCGCATATGGTAAGAATGATGCAAGAGTAGTTGTTAAGTTTCTTAAGCAATTATTTAGTAGATTTAGAGTTCCTAGGACCATAATTAGAGATGGAGGTTCTCATTTCATCAATAAGACTCTTGAAAGCTTGATGCATAAGTATGGAGTACATCATAAGGTTGCTACCCCATATCATCCTCAGACTAGTGGTCAAGTAGAAATTTCTAATCGAGAAATTAAGTGGATTCTGGAAAAGACTGTCTCGAATTCTAGGAAGGATTGGTCTATTAAGTTAAATGATGCATTATGGGCTTACAGAATAGATTTTAAGACACCTATTGGTATGACAGCCTACAAGTTGGTTTACGGAAAGGCTTGTCATTTACCGGTAGAATTACAACATAAGACTTTATGGGCTTTGAAGAATTTGAATATGGATTTACACAAAGCCGGTGACAGAAGAAAGTTGGATTTAAATGCATTAGAAGAACTACATTTGTCATCATATGAAAATGCAAAGATCTATAAAGAGAACACAAAACGATAGCACGGTGCAAAACTATGGGAAAAGAAGTTTAAGATCGGAGATAAAGTTCTGTTATAAAATTTTAGACTTCGCTTATTCCCTAGAAAACTCAAATCTCGCTGGAAAGGACCTTATGAAGTTATTCAAGTATTTGACAATGGGGCATTGGAATTGAAAGCCGAAAATGGAGTAGTATTTCGAGCCAATGGCCAACGATGCAAACCTTATCTTGAAAATAAATTTGAACAACAAGACATTGATGTTCAATTACTATCTTCACCATAAATTATTCCTGGTATGAAAATAGTAATATTTATTATTTATATTTAACATGTTTTTTTTTCAAGTTTTTCTAAGACTAAGTCTAAAAATTGAAGAAATAGAAGAAATGAAGTAGGTCGCGACCGCGACTATAGATCTCGCCCATGACATTATGCAGTAAAACCTTTTGTTCTTGTTGTGAAGAAAGTCACGACTGTGACATGCCGTTGCGATCACGACACGAGAAGAATATGACCGTTGCAGATCATGATTAACCAGCTACAAATGGCTGAAACTACCATTAACGGCTAGTTTGAAGGAAAAACGACTATATTGACTATTTTGGCCAATCAATGACTTATTAGAAGTCTATATAAAGGTCTAGATTGAAACCATAACCACCATAACCTTCTACAAAGATTTCTAAAGTTCTAATTCTTTCATCTCTATTCTTCTTCATTCCAAACCTTTTTCAACCTTTACTTCAAAAACCAACATGCCTCGTGTTAAGGTAGCCGCCAATAGAAGAGAAATCCCAAACTATCAACAAGAATATGATTGTCCTTTTCCCATTCGTTCATGTGAGGAGGGGAAAAGATTCCAAGTTTTGAACAAATTGGAAATCATCGTTATCGTTTTAGATTTGGTTTTCTTCGAGACTTTAGGACTCCATGAGAAAATCGGGATGTATATCTCTTATTTGGGTTTAAGCACGTTTGTGGGGATGCGATTTCCACAAAATCGTGATTGGATTTAGGAATGTCTAGTGACATTCGATTTTAAAGATAATAAGAAAAGGGCAATTCAATTTCGCAACCAAGGTAGACATTATACAGTCACAAGAGAGATGATGAGTACTTGGTTTGGGTTTGAAGTCAAAAATTCATCGAGCATGATGGAATCTTTTCAAGCATATCGAGTTTGGGCAGATTTAACGGGTAAGAGAGTTTTCGATCCTAAAAATTCTCCAAATAAACTTATTAAGGATGAGTTTATTCTTCTACTCCACAAATACCATGCCACTTCGGTATTTTGTCAAGTAGAGAACACCAAAGTCTAAAAGAGAGATTTGTTTGTTATTTCTTCGCAACAAATAAGCAAAAAGCGGAGTTCATGAATATAATTTGGGACATGATGAAGAAGAATTCAACAAGAATGAGGAATAAGATTGGGGCGGTCGAAATTATCACCACCATTATAATGGGTGAGTGAAACGAACTCCCCTATGTTCAATAACCGGGTGAGTACTTTCGATATATGGATGGGAGTTACTTGAAGAATACTGGACTTCTGCAAGAGAACGATGTGGTCTATTCTTTCTACTCCTACTCCAATAGCACCAAGAAACTAATCTCGATCCATGAAGATTCTTCCGTTGGCCCATCTGATCCAACTGCTAGAAGTTTTCATGGTAAGGCTCCGATGATTGAAGAAGATGATGAAGATGAAGGAGATGAAGCTCCAGAAGATTAGAAGGTGAGTATGCAGCAAATATTGGACAATTGCCAAGCAGCACTTGGGGTAATTAAAAAAGACATGAAAATTCTTAAGAAAAGTAATAAATCGATGCTTCGAAAATTACTATCTTTCTTTAGAAAACAAAATTGTCAATTTACTCCTAGTCCCCCAGATTCTCCTTCTCAAATTTTTAGACTAGTTAGTTGTTTTTTTTTGTTTTTCATATTTAGTAAAATCTCTCACAACGGGGACATTATGTTCTTTAGTGTGTGGGGAGAATTTGTAAAAATCCCAAAAATAAAAAAAAAATCGAATAAATTAAAAAATTGAAGAATGAAAAATTTTCTTGATTTTGTGTTATTTATACATTATCCATACCTATGCTATACTAACATACGTTCTAAGGTTATTGTGAGTGTTAGTTATTACAAATTTGATGTTAGTGCAAATTTAGAACAAAATTTTTGTTTCGAGTTTGAGCGCACATTGAAAGTGTGAGTGCTTCATAGCACAGCATGTAGCATTTGGCAAGGATGAGTGGTGAGTAACATTCAAAAGCAACATTCCAAGTAAGTTTCGATATATTTCAATGCAAAATGAATTAGTTTAAGTTATACAATTTTAGTCTAATGCTACCGATAAGTTAGTTTTTGAGTAATATCTTGTAGTGTTCTTACTATGAGTTTTATATGTTATTCTCGAATACATCCTATTAGTATGAATTGTGATTAAAATGTTGGGAAACTATAGCCATAATACTTTGAAGTGATCAATAAAGGATGAGGGTATTAAATGAGAAAAAATCAAAAGAAAGAGAGGATAACCAATGAGTTATGCAAAAGGTGAGGAATGCTACGGAGCATAAACTGTAACCATTGAGTGAGTGAAAAAAGAAAAAGTAGCATAGCATGAAAAATGGGTGCAAAGTACAAATTTGTAATTCAAAAACATATGCTTTAAATGAAAAAAAAATGAGAGAAAGTGGTATGGAGCATAAAATTCAACCACTAAAAAAAGGGGAGAGTGGTATGGAGCATAAAATGCAACCACTAAGAGTGTTTAGCATCTTAGGTTACCTAAAAAAATTCCTTGAGATCAATCTTTTCAAAGCATGCTCCATTTGTCCTTTATACTTTATACTATACTTGAGAGAAGGAAATATTTGAGTGAGCATATAACGCTTATATGAAGATGCAATTAGGTTGACCCTCCATTAATAGCAAAGGTATGTAACTAAACTATATAAATTGCACATTACTAATTTGTGGGAAATTTTGAACACTTTACTTGAATCTTATGCAAGGTGGGAATGTGGTACTCACTACGATAGTCTTTTCACCAAATGAGGTACGAACTTGAATTACTATTTTATACACTTCTGTTGTGTTTACCTTGAGGACAAGACAAAAGCTAATTGTGGGGGTGTGATAAGTGTATAATTACACTTATTATCTTGTTATTTTTACTCATAAAATGATATGGTTTAGAGTCATTTTATACTTCATATAAAAAATTTCACTTGGTATGTAGTTGTTTTTTTATGCAAGTGCAAAAACTAGGTGAATCTTGGGAGTAAAATGATCAAAGATGGAATTCTATGTAAAAAGAGTGAAAAAGGTACAAAAAGATGCGTGGAACACAAGGAATTGGCTTAGGATCGAAGTTGTCAAAGATCGGCAAAGTTGCAAAGAAAAATCATGAAGAAAAACATATGTTACGATCGTGACACCCATTCGTGGTCGTGACTTGTCATCCTTCACAAACAGAAAGTTACCAACTATTGTTCACGATCGCGACACGTATATCGCGCTAGCAACTTGTGACTGTTTTTGGTAACTCTTCTCAACAACCAACTACCGGATAAGGAAGATCAATCGCCATCAATTGTCAGATGAAAAGACACCTTTTGGAAGCAATCCAATCATGAAAATGTCCCTTTCCATTGAAGATGAGGATGAAACCTTGCATCCAATCACATTGAAGTGATGCAACCCTTCACCAATGGACACGACTCTTCGTTTGGATAGACGCAACCCTTCGCACTCTATAAATAGAGTCCCAAACCAACCAATTTCATGGAGTTTGGGTAATGAATATTAGTGTACGCACAGATAGAGAGTGAAAATTGTATAGATTTCGCTACGTTCAAAGTGTTAGTGACAAAAATGTATAAGTGATTCGATTCTTATTTCGATCACTAGATTTCTCCACAAATTCAAGCGATTATTGTACGAGTGTAATTGCAAAGCACTTATTAATAAAAGTTTCTGTTCTTAATCATTCATTTGTTCAATATTCACAAAGAATAACATCCTAGCGAAGGTTCTGTACTAGTTGAGACTGAATTTAAAGTAGACGCAGGAATTGTGGGAATTGACGACTCCCATTAAAAGAGTGGATACGGTTTGATCAACTTTAGCTTTCACTTGCATACCTTACAACTTTACTTTGTTTTCTACTTATACTTTCTATTTCGAAGTTTATGATATGTCTATGTGTCGTAACTAGTATTTCGTCTTGCGTCTCTTAT
>CATIWQ010000694.1:0-28692 GCA_949673415.1 Euphorbia schlechtendalii
AGTCAAGAGCAGAGTAAAAGACTGTCTTGAATAAGTATGCAGATGTTCTGCAACATGAAGAAAGAAGTAAAATAAACAAGCATTACCGAGTCTTTGGAAACTCGTAATAGAGTATGATTAATGGATAAAAATCATAATTAAAAAAATAAACTGACAATCACAGTAAAAAACCAGAGATAGGAGATGAAAAGTACAAATAATTAGTCTAGCATGAACTTGATTGGTCTAGCAGTTATCTTGACCATAATTAAAAAAAAACTGAGAATCACAATAAAACTCAAATCCAACAGTGCCAGCATGAACGTTATTGGTCTGGCAGTTATCTTGACCATAATTAAAAAAAATAAACTGAGAATCACAGTAAAACTCAAATCCAATAGTGCCAGCATGAACGTTATTGGTCTGGCAGTTATCTTGACCATAGTCAATGAAAACATAAAGAACTTACAGGTCTAGGTGTATCCCCACTAAGTTTATTCTAGGTTACATCTCTCAAACACAGTTTGAAAGATAAAGAACTTACAGCTCTACATGATGACCTGTCCCAAATCCAATCAGAAACTTTACCACATAATGTATTTATCCTTGGACTGCTAGTTCAATAGTGTACATGAAGAACTAATTTTAGACTCAAATTCAAGTACATGAAGAACTAATTTTAGACTCAAATTCAAGTCACCAAATGTAATACTGAACACACTATATATTATTTTGGGAAATTAAAAAACACCTACAGTATTAAGAACTAATTCCATACCCTGTTACCATATATGGATCCATGATTATAATTAGCTGAAATACATCTTAAAACTGACATAAGACAGTGAAATTAGATTGATACCCAAACCTGGTGTGCTAATAAGAGCATGTGTAGGAGGCGGTGTTATTGTTGCTCTTTGATCTCCGATTCGAGCTTTAGGTATACACCTCTGCTCAGCCATATGTTGTGGTCATTTCTTACTTGGTTTTGGAGGAATATCTCGAGACCCCTGATGATTTGACATACTTTTTTCTACAATAGACACAATTAATAAAGAACTAAGTATTAAAAACAAACACTAACATATTAGTTTTATAAAATGCAACACCACAAAAACAGATTTTACCAATAATCAAGAACTTGAGTTTTTGAAATATGAAACTTAAAAAGCTAGAACACACAACAAGAATGAAGTAAACAAACTATAAGTAACCGATAAACAAACAAACAAACAACAAAAACATCATATCCTAATCTGAACCATCTATGTAATCATCTTTAGTTTCATCACTTGATAAATCAGATTCAAGTTCAGGCTCTTCATCTTCCAATTCTTCTTCATCTTAGTCTTCATCTTCGTCTTCGTCTTCTTCTTCTTCTACTAGAATTGAGTCATCCATTACATTATTATCATCACTCAAGCTAATTTCTCCTATAACCCCACTGATAGTAATGTCAACAGTTTCAGCTTCTTCTTGTTGAAAAGCATCAGCTGTTGATGGTGTTCCTCGAGGTTTCACTTTGCATATACCCAGCCAATCAGACTTATCCT
Source organism: Euphorbia schlechtendalii (assembly GCA_949673415.1). NCBI lineage: Eukaryota > Viridiplantae > Streptophyta > Magnoliopsida > Malpighiales > Euphorbiaceae > Euphorbia > Euphorbia schlechtendalii. Next base: position 1,533 of record CATIWQ010000694.1, read on the forward strand.
TTCGGCAGCTAGGATACGGAATGAAACATACTTGTGTAGCTTGCATTGCCAGCACAAAAGGTTCAAATTTTTTGTACCTTCGCCTTTGATTTATGTCAACCAAATTGTAGATTGGATGAACCTTCATACCCAAATTTGGTGTTGGGTCGTACCAATCACATTTGAATAACACGGTTCGTTTGATTGGCAAGGCAGGATACTCTAACTCCAAAACTTCTACAAGTTTCCCAAAATAATCGCCATATGCACTAGATATACACACACACCACTGTTCATTGTTGTCTTGTTTGAACCATACTCTTCTGAATGAAATTTACACCCATTCACAAAATAGACTGGATAAGACTTCACATGTCGTAATGGCTTTTTTGAGAGGTCGGCCATAAATTTATTCTCAATCTCATTGTCTCGAACCTAAAATGGAATAAAAAAAGTACTGATGTCATAAACTTAATAACATATATTAATGGTAAACTAAAACTATTAGTTTACATACATATATCTCAAACCATGATGCAAAATCCTTCTCAAGATGATCAGCAATTATTGAATCAGTAATGCCAGGACTCTTTTCCTTCAACCAGTCCTCATATAACCTAAAAGCGTACACCAAATTAAGAGTTCCTTATCACAATTCAGCAATATATACGAGTTTACATACATATGTATATCCTCCTAATATTACTTAGTGGCACAAAGTTTAACAAACTTACTTGACATAGGGTTGCACCTCATCACAATTCAGCAATACATACGAGTGAGAAGCCTCATATTCTTCATCTGTTAATCTTCTAATCTTGGCTTTTCCAAAAGAACGACCAAGATATGTAAAAATAGCCAAATTTCCCTCAATATCCTCTTCTCCACCACCATCATCATTTCGTGGAACTTTTCTTTCTCGTGTGTACACATGTGGCTCAAAATAATGCGATCAAAAAGTAGATGCTTCGTGAACTAAGTATGCATTACATATGGAACCCAAAGTTTGTACAAGTTGTTTGTTACCCTTAAATTTTGTAAACAAGTTTCCATTGACAAATTATCATAACAAACATTTAGCAATTATCACTTTTCTGTTGTATTTATCCCTTTTCTGGTTTGCACTCTCACTTACGCAATTCCCCATATGGGATGGATCCCTTCATTCAAGTATCATATTCCTAGCTATTGGTGTGACCTTGGGTTTTTTTTACCTTATAGTACAAATAATTTGTTTTGCTTAAGTCTCTCCATTTTGATTTGTAATACAAAGTAAATAATCTGTATACTGTCAATTTTTTTAGGCCATCTTGCCATTTGACTGAACTTCTTTAATGGAGATAGAAGACATTGAATGACTTATCACAGGCATTATCATGTACTTGTAAATTCTTAGGCACAGAAGCAAAAATAAGGCATTCATTGAATAAAATAATAAGTTCGTTTAGAGATTAATCATTTATATGTGACCAATATATCCATCCAAAAGGCGGAAAATTCGATGCGAGTAACGATTTACGCCATATGTGTTAAATTTCATGGTATTTCGAGTGAAGTGGTGAGTTGAGACCTGTTAAATATTATTTGAACTAAAGAACCGCCTATTTCTACCCAACAGTAATTAGAAACAAATTACTATGTTCAAGCCCTCAACCAAGGGCTGAACACATATATTAACTATTTTAGTTAAACTAAAAAACCCATCAGTATAGAGAAATTGAAACCTAAAATAACAACTAAAATATAGGTACTAAAATAGCTTGAATACAGAAAAACAGCTAGATTAGAGAAGCAAACTAAAAACAGAGCAGAAGCCATGACTGAAACTCATAAGAATTTGCAACAATTTCAACTAGATACACCTTAAATTTAAACCAATTCCATATGAACAATAACAATTTCAAATCGATTTACCTTACATTCTAGATTTAGGGTTATTGCTCAATTTGATTAAAAAGGAGAAATAACAACAGAAGAAAGCATGAGTCTGAAGTGATTGAAAGGAGTCTAGAAGTTCGGTCGATCCGGTGAAGGGTTGGATGAAAGAACAGTGGCAGTCATGGTGAAGAGGAAGGCAAGAAATTATAAGGCTTTTTCTTATAAGACTTTTGTCCAATTCAAGGAAAGCAGAATCTCACATGTATACACAAATAAATAAAAGATGAAACCATCCAATTATGATCCAACTGCTATGGAAATCAGTCAGAAATTATAAGGCTTTTCTCTTGTAAGACTTGTCCAAATCCAATCTCTAATCAATAAGCTTTATTCTAATTAATATTAGTTTTTATATGAAACTCAACTAAAGGTACAGCTTTAAGTAGTCAAGACCTTAAGAAGTTCCCAAAGAATATTAGAAGCAAAGAAACCAAATCAATGACTAGACAGTAACATAAAAGATGAAATAAACAGAGAAAGGAAAACAAAGATTGCGAATTTTAACCCCAAACAGAGCAATCCCATATCAGAAATTGTCAAATACGATAAAAGTAGCAACAGAAATGCAATATGGAACATATTTTAAATCCAATTAGAGCAAGCCCAGATTACAAATTGTCAAGTTTGGAAAAAAAAAACCCACAGCAGAAACGCACTGAAAACTATAATTCAACAGCACAAAAACATATACTTTATCCCAAATAGATTAAACCCAGATCAGAAATCGACAAATATGAAGAGCAAACCCAGATCGCAAATTGATAACCATGAAAAAACCTAGTAATAGAAATGTAAAGAAGGAATCATAATCAATTGCAAATAGAGCAAACCAAGATCAGAAATTGATAAATGACCCATAAACTTAAAATAAAGTATACAATTGTAGGAAAAGAGCAACCTTTTTCTGCAAAAGAATAATGCACCAAGATTTTTCTATTGAAAATAGCAACACCAAGCCACAATTCAAGGAAAGCAGAATCTCACATGTATACACAAATAAATAAAAGATGAAACCCATCCAATTATGATCCAACGGCTATAGAAATCATTCAGAAATTATAAGGCTTTTCTCTTGTAAGACTTGTCCAATTCCAATCTATAATCAATAGGCTTTATTCTAATTAACATTAGTTTTTATATGAAACTCAACTAAAAGGTACAGATTTAAGTTGTCAAGAACTTAAGAGGTTCCAAAAGAATAATAGAAGCAAAGCAACCAAATCAATGACTAGACAGTAACATAAACGATGAAATAAATAGAGAAAGACAAAAAAGATTGTGAATTTCAACCCCAAACGGAGCAATCCCAGATCAGAAATTGACAAATACATAAAACTAGTAACAGAAATGCAATATGGAACATATATTAAATCCAATTAGAGCAAGCCCAAATCACAAATTGTCAAGTTTAGGAAAAAACCCGCAACTGAATTGCATTGAAAACTATAATTCAACAGCAAAAAAACATATATTTTATCCCATATAGATTAAACCTAGTTTAGAAATCGACAAATATGAAGAGCAAACCATATCACAAATTGACAACCATGAAAAACCCCAGTAATAGAAATGCAAAGAATCAAAAAGATCATAATCAATTGCAAATAGTGGAAACCTATATCAGAAATTGATAAACATGAAATGACCCATAAACTCAAATGCATTGAAAATTACAACTCAATAACAGGAATTAAGAAAAATGGACAAATTTAACCAACTTCGGTTAGATACACCTTAAATTTAACCAAATTCAACATGAACAATAATAATTTGAAATTGATTTACCTTAGATTGTGGGTTGAGTAACTTATTGCTCAATTTGATTAAGGAGAAGATAAGGCACTGACGCGAGGAAGGGGAAAAACAACACTGTGAAGAAAGCGCGATTCTTAAGTGATGGAAAGGAGTCTAGAATTTTGGTTGCTTGGGTGAAGGATTGAATGAAATAACAATGGTAATCATGGTGAAGAGGGAAGTAGTAAAGAAGAAGGACGCGATAGGAATGGGATTTTACAGTATAAAAATTTCTTACTTAATTTGTTTTATTTTATTTTAATACTTCATTGCAACAGAAATTCAGTTGCAATTATTATGTTTTAATTCCCCTGCATTACAATTGCAATGGAAATTTGTAATACTCACAATTTCCATTGCAAATTTCCCTCCATCATTTCCCGCCCATTATTTTTGCAACGAAATTTTCAAACACTTGCAAATTCCATTGCAAACATCTTCACTGTTTTAATTCTATTAAATCTGATAGGGAATGCATTTTCCTTTGCAAATTCTGTTGCAAGATATTGGCTTTGCAATGGAAAAAATTCCATTGCAAGCATTCCGTTGCAAACTACGAATTTTCTTGTAATGATTTAGGCTTTCAGAGCTTATATTCATCCAGGTTTATTGGCTTGGCTCCGTACATAATATTTTCTCCTTCTATAGGGCCAACCGTGTCTTGCTTATTCTTTTTCCTCGACTTGAGTACGTAAGCATCCAGATCTATCGAACTTATATCTTGGTCATTAGCCACCTTTGTCACACCTTTAACTTCATTAAGGGAATAGAGTAAATTGAAAGGCTTAGGAGCTTTTCTCGTGTTTGCAACACTTGATTCCATTACGCTTATTACGGGATTGGATTTCAAAATCAATTTGAAGACTTGGCCGGAAGGTATCCCTGTTTCCACCATGAGGACTTCATCTTCTTCCTCATGGATTATCTAATCTAGGCTATGGCCCCTACGTAGTAACTCTTTGAAAGTTGTGAAGTGATGGGCCGTAAGATGATTCTAGTATTTTGGATGGGACCCTTCGATCATTAACCTCACTAGGATTGCCTCTGAGGGCTTCCTCTTAATTGCCACTTGTATTAGCAACCACTGGTGAGCATATTCCTAGAAATGTTCATACTCCCCTTGTTGGCGAGCCACAAGCTGCCTGAGTTCCATAGGTCACTTTTCTTCATACATGAAGTCCCTTTTAAAAGCCTTGAATATGCTCCTCCAGTCATTCTTGATCGCCTTTAGATGGTTCATATACCAGTTGCTTGAGAGGCCTATTAGTGAACATGGGAAAAAGGTGGCAAGCTTTTCATCAAAGAGTCCCTAGGCCCACATGAGAGTCTCGAACTTCATCAAGTAAAAGGATGGTGTTTCACTATCTTAGAAAATTGGTATACCACATAGATTAACCTAAGAGCAGGAGTATGGGACCATCCTAGGGAGCCCTAGAGCCCTTAACCCTTCTTTTAGTCGAGCCATGGCTTGGCCGGAGTTGTTACTAGATACGATCATCATTATGAATTCCCCTAAAGTCTCACTTTCACACTTGAGGACCATTCCAACCTCCTTCTTATGAACCAACCTTTCTTTAACCTCGACCACCGTTTCTTTTCCATCAAGAGATTCTTTGAAAATTCCTTGGATATCTTCTCCTTTGGTAGTGTCTTTCGGAACCAATACCCTATCTAGATTAGCTTTAGCAATCATCTCCACGGCTCAACTTTCTTCCATGCCTGATCCCACCATGTTGATTTGTTACCTAGATTCTTTGAGTAGCTAGTCACATCTCGCGACCATGTCAAACACACTCTCGAAAGTTTAGAGCTCCATTGGACTAAGGCATTTCCTATATAAAGACCTAGCCCCCTCGATCAACATCTGGACCAAGATGTATTCTTCTGGCTTATACGGTATTCAAAATTGAATGTTCATCCAGCATCAAATGTACTTCTTGAAGGACTTGTAGTTGTTCTAGATGTAGGTCATTAGTTCTCTAAAGGTGGGTTTGGGTTTCTCCATTTGAACGAAGTCCTCAATGAATTCCTCGAAGATGCATTTCTAGTTACGCCTTAATACCGCTAGCTGGTTCCCATACCATTCTCCCATAGTCTCGAGTAAGAAGCATTAGAATAACTTAGCTAATTCAGAGTCGAGGAGTCCTTTCTCCTTCATGAAGATCTTGAATTTGAGATGTGAAATGCTGGTGAGTCCCTTTCATCATACACGGGTATCCCACATAGGTTGTACTTAGGGTTTGAGTAAGCTCCTTGGATGTGAAGACTGGTGGTGGCACTTGTTTCCCCTGTATGACTTAGCTATGCTGGACCATTTCCATGGTTAGATCGGGATATCAAATCAAACACATGGCCTATTAGTATGCCTGACCCCACTCTCATAACTTCAGGTAATAGACTTTGAAATTATGCATCTATCTTTAGTGCCACCTCGATAAGTTCACCGAAGTTTGCGTACTCGCATGAGTTGAGGCAGTGGTGAAATTTGAGGTGCGCTCCACTAATCAGCATCCCAATTAGTACGATCCTCTTCGATCTCCTTGATCATCACTTGAATGGACATCCACCATGAGCTATACTCCTTGAATGTATCATCCACATCCTAGATACAGGCTACCAAGTCTTTCATGTTTGCCTTAGGTATCTCCATGTATAAGAAATCGTGCTTGAAGGCACGGGAGATACGATGCCAATTACCCCTGGTAAAGGGAGACTAGGTCAAGTACTAGTCCCTGGTATCCCTGATAGCGAACATGAGAAAAAGGTCACCAACATATCATTTGAGAAACCTTGGAGCTCTCATGAGAGCCTCACACTTGAAGATGTGGAAGCTTGGGGCATCTCTGAGCATGGGATTTTACTCCCGACTCGCGAGTTCGATGATGAAGCTGTAATTTTTTTTCCTTGTTAGCTTCTTTACATTTTGCAGGGTCCTGAAATCGTCTGGAAATCATCTACCTTGTTTCTTTGGGCCTCTTCTCCCTTAGAAAGCCCATTTTAAAAAGAAAAGCCCAAGTCTGGCCATGCAATGTTGTTAACGACTTCACAATGTCGTTAATGATATTGCAATATCATTAACAATATTACTAATATCATTAATGATACCGCAGCGGGTAGCAGAACCAAAAATGCACTTTCACCAAAACGCCACTCCCCCCACATGCTTAGGCATGCTTCTGAAAAACTAGATTTACACTCCTTTCCTAGTATTTGGCATGCTCCCTTTCACATGGGATTATGTAAAAAAGTTGAAGAAGTAAAAAAGAGGGAATGGCCTAACCTATCCTAAGATGACTTTGGATTGAAGGGGGGCTCTCTTTAAAAAGAGAAGCCTCAATTGGAGGGGGGCACACATTGAAGTAAAAACACAAAAAAGAGTGAGCTGAAAGAGAGAAAGAAAGAAGAGCTTTTTGATTGTTCTTTGGTTTTTGAGTATTCTAAAGGTTTTCAAGCTTTTTTATCATCAAATAACCAACTTTCAATTGGTTTTAATTTGTATTTCTGTAACTTGAGTGTGTAGGTTTATGGATAGGGCATGAACTTGGGTCATCTTGGGTCCTTTAGGCAAGTTTGAAGTTTAGTCCACTTGTTTCAGAAAATGAGAGCTTAAGCAACCTTGAGGTTTAGAGTTATTTCAAGATATATTCCACTGAGTTCTAACTCAATAGATTTTGGTCTGAGTGTCTATGAGCAACATTTTCATTCATTCAAATGTTTTTCACCTTTAAATCCATTTTTTGTCACTTTTCGAATTTTCAAGTTTTCGAAAGTCTAAACTCGGGAGAAGAAGGATTTCTACTTCCTTTCTTCATCTTGTTAAGACTCACATTCAGAGAGTTCTACCTCTCTTCAAACAAAACACAATTTTGTCACTTTTTCTGGCAAAATCACAAAACAAACCAAAGAAACAAGGAGGAATTTCCTAGGATTTTTGTGGACCTAGCGTAGTGGATTCATGGTAACGGGGTAAGTTTCTGAGTTCCTGGAGTCATTCTTTACTTGTTTGTATTATATGTATGTGTTTGGTATGTGAGAAATGTAAAACTGTCATTGACATGTATTCATGATCATGACATGTACTTCGTGGTCGCGACATTGATGATTTTTTAGTCAGTAGAAAAGTGGTGAAGAATACTTTTGCAAGCTTCTCTTTAAAACAGGACGCCCTAACCTTAATGGCTAATCCATCCAATGCATACACTTTGTGGCATATTAAAATCTTGAAATATGGTTTGACTTAAATAATGAATTTTTAGTAATTCATCAAAAATATTTGAAAATTTTATGTTTTAAAAAAGGAAGAAATCCCTAGCGGAGTTACCACTGCGAGTAGACGACGTTCTACTCGCGAGGTCACCCCGTAAGGCACCGGCCTCGTGGTATGGGGTGTGGGGATTTTTGAAAATTGGTGTTATAGTTGTGGAATGAATTCCAAAGACGTTAGGCCTAAACCTCTAGCCTACATTATACAGAGTCACCACCCGGATCAGCTCTTCCGAGAAATTTGGTACAGCCTAGATCCATTAAGCCTAAACGATACAGTAGTATAGAGATTTGGGTTAAGATGAGTTACTTATTTCGTCATTATTAAAGTCATATTAGGTAATTGGCTACCATATTCCAATGTTGCAATATCCCATTATAAATCATTTTTGAGTCATATTTTAGCATGCATACAGAAAGCAATAAATAAGTGTGGAAAGTAAACACGTAGGAAAGTAAATGTGCCTAGTCTAGGGGGGATTATTTACATATTAGGGGATGGAGAATACAAATGGCCTAAAATACATGAGATCTAGGCAAATGAATACATCCATATCCTATTATACAAACAATCTAACAAATACATAATTTTTGTTGAAGTGCGATACTCAAAGGAAAATAATCCCTAACATACATGTAACTTAATCTACCTGCATCAATGAAGATTAGCACAAAATGTTTTCATAATACAAACATGTTCCAATGCACCAAATATGTTTGATTTAGATATTTAGAGGACCCGTATGGTCGAGTCAAATGAAAAGGTGCCAATTTAGGCTCGCGGTTTCCATTATAAAAACACTATTCATTTTTATACAAATATGTTTCTCATTTGATTAATGAAAATACCACATGTGAATTTCATTGGATCAAATATCCAAGAACATGTCATTCCCTTTGTGAGGGTTTCCTAGTCTAAACTTAATTATTCACAAATATATGGAAGTGGTAAGTGATTCTAGGCTCATGAACATAATCGGTATCTTTCGTGTATATCCCAATGGAATTCGAGAGTAATATAATTTTTATCACAGTTAAGAAGAAACTGTTGTTTAAATATTGATTTCCCTCAGGATATATAAAAAAAACTAGCACAAAATGTAATTATTTTACTGATCTTAGTATGCCCATGTAAACAAGTCATTTTCGGTTAATTAACCACTACTTAGTGTAAACATGTAATCCTATATTCTAGAAAGAGGAGGGAACACCGATGTCGGTGTTAGCATATCAACACCAATACTGACATCGCAACACCAATGTTAGTGATGCCTTATTTTTCCAGAATAGAAGAGGAAAAAAGCAAGCATTTAAACACTTTCAAAGCAACACTAAATCATCAAATAAGCATGAAACACAACTCTAGGAACTCAAAAGGCTCATCCCGTAGTCGAGAATCCACTTCTTCGAGATCCACAAAGCTCCTCCAGGAAGCCATCCTCGTTTCTTTACTTGTATGATGTAGTTATTTGGCTTGAGAAAACCAAGAAATGGGGTAAGTTTTCCTCCACAAACTTAAAGTGTAATGAATTTGGTGTAGTTAAGGACTATGTTGATGACTTCTCCACAAAGTTTTATTAGATTAAAACTTAATAAAGATGATGGGAAGTAGCTTGGACATGAACATGAACTAGAGACATTGTTCTCTCTAACTTCTCTTAATTTTTATGAGTATAAACCTCAAGATTACCTAAAGAAATCCTAGAAATCCCAAGTTCTTACCCTTTCTATGAACTTCATTTTCCCTTCTTAAAGAAAGTGTTGATTAACCTAACAAATACCCCAAAACCAACTCAAAACACATAAACATGCAAGTTTTCTTTTTGAAATCCAAAGAGGCTCTTTTCTTCTGCTTCCTATGCACGAATTGAGCTGGCTTTTATCTAAATATGAGCCCTCCTTTTATAGGAGAGCTCCCTTTAATCCAAAGAAAAAAATCCATGATTATTTCCTATGTCTTTTTCACTTTTCATCACCCCAATCTAAGGGAGGAGGACCCTCTCCAGCAACTCTACAGTGTGCAGTAAGCTGGAGAGGTCAAACAAGGGTATAAGGGCTCTAGAGAACTATTACATCCATTATTCCCAAAATTCTACAATTCTGCTATTGCTGACTTAGTGATATCAGTAACGATATTGCAATACCGACACCGATGTTGCCAATGTCAGTGTTAATGTTAGCTTTTGGGCTTGACTTTGGCCCAAACTAGGCTCAGCCACTGTTGGGGTGGCAATGTCGATGTCACAATGGTAATACTGACACCGACATTACTAATGCCAACACTGATATTGTCATATTGGTATGGGCATATGGCCTAACTTTGGTCGAGCCCCAAATGGTCTAGTATAAAGGGGTTGCTTAAGGCTTGTAAGAAACTAGGAATACTTCTCTTGAGGACATACGAGACCCTGTCAAAGTGGAAGACTAGCATAGGAAAATAAATTACAGCTTTATCATCGAACTCGCAAGTGAAGATCAAAATCTCATGCTCACAGTGACATGGGAATATTCCCATCCCACACATGGGTTACCGCATGTAGCTCATACACTACACAAGTGGGCTATGAGCGGGTTTTGTGGCTACCACAATGCAAGCTCTTACCTTGTCCCACAAGCCAGGCTTGCGGGGCTATAGCCAGTGGGCCTGCATTGCATGCCCACACAAGCTTTACACAACAGCGCTTGCTGGCTTACAGCCCACTAGCATGCGCTGGCCTTGTGCCAGCGCATGCTAGTAGCCCATGAGCAATTTTACTTGCAGGGCAACCTCAAGGGCCCCACTCCTGAACATCCCATGTTCGCGGGGCCCACTAGTAATGGGAAAAATTTCCTTGCTCACCCCTGTGCAATTTTTCCAAAACTCCTCCTTAAAAACCATTAATTATTATTTGGTCTAACCAATTAATAATTCATCAAATGATTTTGACTTTCTTTATATTCTTGGCATAGAACCAATCTATAAGTTCTTTACTTAGTCTAAAAGAGACCCAAAGTGTGTGACCTCAAAGGATACCGAATTATAGAGCCACTGGAGGTCAACCTAAACTTGGGTTCCCATCCAAGAACCTTTAAGCTTATTATTCCATACCAATATGGAATTCGATAACTCTAGATGATCAAAATGGGCTTCTAGCAAAGGTATATGATCCCCCGATACTTGGAACGTCACGTACTTGTTACTTGATCCGGTTCTGTAATAGTAACCAATACAATACACTCCTTCCATCAGGTTAAGTACCACCCAATTTATTAAGCTCGAATTAAGTGTTAGCTCATGTAATCATCGTAGCTATCCTAGAGTTAGACTTGTTCACGAAAAACACCACTTGCCATAATGTATTAAGACTTACTAGAAACCTGTTCTATCAATCTTATACTTTGATAAAAGGTTTATGAGTGTGTCACTTGAACAAGAGGCCTTAAGGTATAACTCTCATCATATCGCTATATCAGGAGCGATGGATCCCATGTTGACTACTCGGCTTACCAACGAGTGATCATGACTATACCTATAATCACTCGTATCATCTTGATCACCAGGGTATGAATAATTATGACCCAAAGTATAGCAACTCCCACACAAGGTAACTAGTGCAATCAGAAATGCCACTAACACATGGATATAGTTATTTTTTAGTGTCTATCTTATGGTAATCTTCAATGTATTACCCGTATACATTCATGTGTAAACTCAAGATACCACCTTTAGCTCATGAGATCAGCTACTTGGAGTAATCCAAGGGGTAAGCCTACACATGATAATTTGTCTGCTTCATTGATGTCCAATCTTAATAAAACTACGTTTAGGGATATTCATACTATTCATAGTAACACGTGTGTGTAGTTATCACACCACATAGCTCCCACTATATCCTCACACTTTCACGCTATGAAGTAGTCATGGACTTTATCTTATCAATGAAGATATACATAATAGCATAAATATATGATACCAGCGAGATACATAATTTAAATAATCATTGATAAACAACAAAGATACCTTTATTATTAATAACAATAATGTGAAACTTTTTGTACATTATAACTAATAAAGATATATCACCCTAATTATCTCAAGGGTATACATCATGTCTAACAAACGATGTACCAAAAGTTACTTAGTTTGGAAGTCTTTGCTACTTTAAGCCATAACTTAACTAAGCATATGTTAAGCTAAGTTATTTTCCTAAAAACTACCTCAAGTTAACTTACTAAATTAAGAGTATACTTAGTACCTAATGAATTTCACTATCCTAAGTAATGTGTTATCTCCAAAACTAAAGTATTATAAAGTATATTAACATTGGTTAAACATGAAGGACAAATGAAGGAATTTAGAAAAGACATCAAATGTTTTGGCTATAGAGAGAAAGGTCATATCAGATCATCTTGTTCTAGATCCAAGAAGGACAAATTCAAGAAGAAGTTTAGCAAGAAGAATGAGGCTTTTCGCAGCCACATGAAGTAACATTGAGGAATCTTCATCATCTGATGAAGAAGCATAAAATTTAGCCAACCTTTGCTTGATAGTGAATGATGAAGAAAGAGGCGAAAGCTCAATATCAACCTCAAATGTAAACAATTAAGCTATTAACTCAAATTCTAAGAAGAACAAAGGAATAAATTCCCCAAGCTCAGGTACATCCTGATCTCCCTTTTTCTATAGAAGAGTTCGCCCATGTACAACTGATTTTGAGTTTGTTTTTGTAGTACTAAAGATAGAGGTGGTCTTTGAATTGTTCTTTCATTTTGAACTAGAGTAGTGTAATGCTACTTTTGTTGTTCTTTTCTATTATAGCCTGGGTTGAAACTTAATTGAGATTTTTTATATGAGGAACAATGAAGAGGTGATGAAGGAGACATTCTAGGCTAATACTTATGGGGCGGCATTGCCAGAGCCGGTCATAGGAAATTTAGGGCCTAAGCGAAAAGTATATATATCCATTATGTTATCACTAAATGACGTTAATTTTCCATGCTTTTCGGGATGCAAAACTCTTTATCAAATTCATATAGTCAAATTGTGAAACCAAGTTTTTACCAATAAAAATTAGGCATATCACTTTTAAAGAATTTATCAAGTGAACCCTTTTGAGATTGAACTAATTCTTCAACTTTTTTCCTTTTTTGTATCTTGATTCATAATTCTTAGTAGACATTACAAGAAAAACTAAAATGGAAGAATAAAAAATTTAATAAATAAATAGACAGATAAATAAAAGATAAACTATAATGGAAGAATATCACTTAATTTTATAGTCAATATTGAGAAAATTGAAGAGGTCTCTCGCAAAAAATGAGATAGATGGTAGAACTAATGTTGAACCCAATATTAATAGTACTTCACTGTACATAAACACTTTGGAAATAACAAACTATTTAGGATGTGAAATTAATTAAATACTAAGTAGACTCTTAATTAAATAAGTTATACTTGAGTTTGTTCAAGGGAAAATAACTTAGAAAACTAAGTTTAAATTAAGTTATGGCTTAGAGTAAGAAAAGCTATCTGGAACCGAGTATTACACTATTTTTATGATATAGACTTAGCAAAGCTGAGTTTCTTTTATTTTTATAAAAGTTAAAGCTTTTTTGACACTTAGAGAATATTATGAAATATGCATTTAACGTTGCATGTGAGAGACAGAATATTCCTTTGATGCTTTTCAAGAGAAAAATCCTAAAATTAAAGAAGATATTCAAGTGGTCCTCATAACTGTTGGTCCTTATACGGCTTATAAATGACAGAAAAGGTGGGTGACTGCTATTCTCATTTACTTTTAATTTTTATAAAAATTTTGAACTAAGTTAAGTTTAAATGCATGTTGATTTATGTGATCCTAAGCGCTTTAAATATTACAAATTGTTCAGCTATGTTGGATAGTTTATCTTCAATTCCTTGCTGAGTTCCTACTCAATATGAATTTTTTTTTAAGAGAAAATGATTTAGAATAGAAAGAATATTGGATGATAAAGACTAGATAGCGTAAGTAAGAACGTCAACACCTGGTTTTATCCTAGTTCAGCCTCGAGCCTACGTCCAGTCTCCAGATACCCTCTTTAAGCTTAAATCCAGTAGTTGATCTTTCCTTACTTAGGCGGAGAAGCCTTTACAGTTGGTAGAGCCAATTTTACAAAAAGTGCATTTCTTTCTAATCTACCACTCAACACAGTTTGGGTACCCTTCCCAACTGTCGCTCAAGGATGAATAAGAAATACAAACTAGATTCAACTAATAAACTTTTGAATCCTTACAATGTTAATCTACTAAGTGATTCTCTCTATTACAAACAAATGCAAAAGTGAATTGTTTGTTAATTTCTTGAAATGGAATTTCTTGAAAGCTAGAAGGATTTTTGTAGCAAATTAGCTCTTGAGAAATTCAAGGTGATTCACCAAGTTTGTATGTCTGCTACTATCTTTTATTTATACTTGAAGCTTTGTGAAGTAGCTATTGCAAACTTTTCGGGCTCGCTATTCATCAATTTCTCTTCTCTTCATATCTTTCGAATCTTCCCGTTGGAGATAGATTCCAAGATGTTTAGAGATGAAAAGTTGAACGATGGGGCGTGATATAATTTCATTGATAAAATTTCATTTGTCTTCAAGTAATTCAAATGCTATTCTCATTTACTTTTAATTTTTATAACAATTTTGAACTAAGTTAAGTTTTAAATGCGTGTTGATTTATGCGATCCTAAGCGCTTTAAATGTTACAAATTGTTCAGCTGTGCTGGACAGTTTATCTTCAATTCCTTTCTCAGGTCATACTCAGCATGAATTGTTGATGTAAAAATCCACAAAATCTTCATTTAGTTCTTGGAATTTTAGAGTAATTTAATTGGAAAATACATGTTTATTTATACAGAAGATAATCAAACTCGGGTTCTAAAATTGTTTTAGAACCGAGAATATCTGAGGATATTTAAAAAAAGTAGATAAAAAAATATTTGAAAATGATTAAAATTTGGAGTCCAAACTTTTTCTCGTTGTCTTTTCCTCTGAAAATCTAATTTTTTATCTAAAATTTTGAGCCCCCTTTAATCCAAAAAGGTCCTACTATTTATAGAAAAATCCCCAAAAATCCAAAAATGGTAAAAAAGTTTGGCGGGTTTGGTGACCTCGCCAAAGAGTTTGGCGAGCTCGCCAAACTCCCTAGCGAGGCTTGCATTGCCAAACCCTTGGTTAGCCTCGCCAAGCCCCTAGCTTGGTTTGCTAGGCCCCTGGCGAGCCTCGCCAGGTCATTGGTGAGGTTCACCAGGCCTCCTAGTGAGCCTTGCCTCGCCAAATATCGGCAAGGTAGGCTCTAGATCCGGTTCTCGGTGGTGTTTTCGAATTTTTTTTATATTTTTATATTTTTTAGTTAATTTTTGAATTAAGGTCCTTTTAAATTCAGCAACGAGGAAGACTCCCATTTGACAATCATCGGATGGTAAAAAATCATGTGATTCGAGGATAAATATCCCGAAAAGCCATCATCATTTAACGCGCGAGCTGGTATAAAATCCTGTGCTCACTGCTACCCCTCATGTGATAATTGCTAGTTGTATAACTAGTATGATCACACTAAAAGAGCGTAGGGATAGAGAATACCTGACTGGTGTGGTTGGTGACTTCTTGTTCCCAATTGGTGATAACATAGGCTTCCTTTCTAGCCTTGTGTCTTCATAGGGTTGTCTGTTTCTTTCTTTGGGATCCCTTAGGTGCTTAGTGCCCCTTATGGGTGGGTCGACCATTTCCATCTACGGTGTCCCTTTAATTATCGGTAACCATTTCATTCTTCGGTTGTGGTCATCATGTACCCCTTGTGATGATTATAGATTTATTTCAAAGACGTCTCTGATTTGTTTCCTGTGATAAGTCGGAGAAAAGTATAATGTTAATACATTTGATGATGAAAGTTTCAATTATTTTATTGAGTTTATGCGAAGCAAGAATTTTTTCCCCTTCAATAAAAAATTAAAACATGATAAGTAAATAAGTTAAATAGAAATTGGGGGATATCCTAGGAACCGCTCCGTTATAGGAGGCTTTTGTTGTAACATTGACTTTAGGCTTGAGTGGGCCATCATCTTGTTTGTAGGTTCCTCATGTGGAGGTGGAGGTTCTCGTTTACTAGGACCGTGTTGCCCTAGTTCCGCATCATTTTTACCTAAAAATGTCATTATGCGAATGTAATGTATGCATGTTTTTTTATGCATGAACAATATTTATCATATGATGTATGTTCATCTGTTGTGGGCTTCGTTCATTGAAGAGCCTTCTCTTATGCTGGTGCATGGTTGCCCCTATGACTTATCTTGTTAGGGATTCTATGAACGACTCCTAAAAACGACGACCATGGGTTCGTTGAATCATGTTCAAGTTCATAGCTTGGATCTGATTTGAGGAGAGTCTAGATGAGTCGTTAATCCCGCATCATGTTGGCGATGATCACTTGGAGGCTATTTACTTGAAGTGTTGGAGGTATGAGATGTCTCGTATCGTTCCGAGGATGAGATGATGAATTTGATCTTGGTTCTAAGTTTTGCATAGATATAGCCCTTACAGGTTTTCAATCTATCGAACCTTATCTTAATTTTTGCCTAGACCGCCCTTTCAGGTTTTCAATCCAGCAGACTCATTTTTCTTTATTTTGTTCTTTATTTTTTTTTCATTTTGTTTTTGTTTTTTTGGATGTTTATGTGCAATATTCTACTATTGGCATGCAAGCAATCAAGATATGCAAAAGCATAAAGATTTAGCAAAAATGACAATTCATTGATGAACTTAACAGGGGTATAAATGTTTCAAATGATTTGTCTCCTGCCATCAATTAGCCCTCTCAGGTTTTCTAACCAATGTGGTTCTCTTGATGTCCTAAGTTTTGCCTGAGCTGCCTTTTTCGGGTTTTCAACTCAGCGGACTATTCTTTTTTGTTTTAAAAAGAAGCCTTAATTTTTGCTCAACTAACCGAGTGTTAATTGACAGGCTAAATACAAATTTATTTTTTATTCGTGCTGCTTTTATTTCTTTCACCTATGCGTGATAGCAATTGTGTAGGACTTGGTAGATTTGGTAAATCAGTCACCATCCATATCCATGGCTTCATTTGTTGTTTCGTTCAGCATTTCTCACCGATTAGTTGGTGCTTGCACCGCTTTGCTGGCTTAATGTGTATGTTATGATGGGTCTTGATCATCAGCATTTCCTTTGATGGTGCGATGATTGCCCCACAAATAGTAGCGAGCTCTGTGGAGGAACTGTTAACGTGTTCAACGGTCTGACTCCTTTTTATCTTTATCATTGACTCTTGTTTGATTATCCCACAAATGATGGTGATTCATGTGATGGAGTTATTGACGTGTTCAACAATCCGACTCTTTCTTTGTGGCATTGCACCGGTTGTTTAGTCTTATGAATGGTGGTGATGGAGTTGTTGACGTGTTCAATGATCTGAATAGTTGTGATGGAGTTATTGACGTGTTAAATGATATGACTCCTTCTTTGTGGCATTGCACCGGTTATTTGGTCTTGTGAATGGTTGTGATGGAGTTGTTGACGTGTTCAATGATCTGACTCCTTCTTTGTGGCATTACACTTGTTGTTTGGTCTTGTGAATGGTTGTGATGGAGTTTTTGACATATTCAATGATCTGACTCCTTCTTTGTGGTGTTACGCCATTTCTTTGGTCCCAACTTGCTTGGTTGACATTTTGGCCTTATTTGAGCTCCGATCCTTTTAATCTTTGGGTGAGTCAGTGGACGTTTCATGCTTGGACATCTTTCCATTGATCTTTTATCCTTGTATAATGGAGCAATTGCTATCACATGTTGTCTAAGTATATGTATTTGTCTCTCACTTTCTCTCAAGATTCAAATCATTTGAATTTATTATGGGGAATCCATTCATACCCAAATTAATTTCATGAAATGATGTGTCACGTGTGCTAAAAACATTATGTATATGTTTATGAGAATGCGTGATGTCATTGATAAAATATCAAGCAAATAAATAATGTTCAATTTATTCATAAATACTTCGAAAGCCCCTTGGGTAAAGTAGTAAAAAGCTAATTTATTACATCAACATCTTTCATGGATTAGTTCCCCTCGGATGTGTCTATGGATTCAAAATGCTCCATTCGCTCTACCTTCTCAAACACTTCTTGATAGCTAGTGAAGCTATCAGATCCGAATTTGTTTCTGTACGGTAGTAGTACGCCGTCCAATAACTTTGTTATCATCTCCAGTAGGGTCAAACGAGTCTATAGCCTAACTTGTGTAGCCATCCAATGTGTATAGTAAGATTTGAAGTTCTCACCCTGCCTTTGCCTTATGGCCTCTAGATGTTGCATTTTTGTTTCCATTTGAGAGTTGAAACCATAATGCCTCAGTATAGCTTGAGCGAGGCTATTTCAATCGATGGCTATATGCAGCGAAAGGTAGCTGTACCATTCATTGACTGGGTGGCCCAAGGTGACGATGAAGAGCTTAGCCATCATTTTATCACTGACCCTCAATGCTCTCATCATTGTCTAATAATGCGTCAAGTAAGTGCGCGAGTCACCAGATCCTACGTACTTCTCAAACTACGGTATTGCGATGTTTGGGGGCAAGCTGTCTTCATCCCCGATTATTGGTTGTGCAAGGTACGTGTTCCTTAGGTGGCCACCATGAATGGCTAAGAACTATTTCCATAGTTCTACCATGCCAGGTTGTTGGAGGATGGCGTTCCCTATGCTTGGATAAGAGCCATATTTCCCCTGGGGATATGTCGCTAAATGGGTAGTTGAGGTGCCTGGAATTGTGAGGCGATCAACGTACTCTAGTTAGGAATAGTATGTTGGGTCATTCCTTGGTAGAAAGGCCCTGGTGCGAATGCTAGCTGGATAGGATGACTTTGTCCTACCCTGAACTAGTAATAGGCAGTAGGAGGTAGGGGCATCATTTGTGAGGTGGGAGGTCCTCCTACTTCAGGCCATCTAGTTGGATTGCCATTGTTAAGGGTGACCTCTGAGCTGGACACTACATTCTGGGTCCTCCCAACATGTTATCGAATGAGCGACGCTTGCTGTTCACTGTTGGCAAAGGCATTCAGGTAGCTGCAATCTCGACGCTCACCGACGATTGCTAAGAAGTTTGTCCCATAAGGATAGGGTGATCTTCCCTCGTGCCTTCTTCTTGTGGATTGGCCATAACAGTGCATTGAACTGAATCTGAGTCTGAACTCGAGTCCTCAATTGAGTCAGTGTACGGAACCCCCTCCAGATTAGCCACAATTTGGGGAAAAGCGGACCAGGTGATGAGCAGGCCTCTTCCAAGCCCCCTTGATATACGAGCTGAATATTAGACTGTGCATATAAGATTTGTGATATGATTCATGATGCGGATAATGCATGAGATTTTTAATGTTATGGCTGCATTCACAAGGGGTTATCATGCCATAATGTGAAATAACATGTATGTCAATCCATTTGAAACAAACAGGTTAGTCGTTAGGTAAAAATGAAAACATGTGGAAATGAAAATCCAACATCAGGGGTTGGATTTGAGACTTGTATAATGTCTGTGTGACATCGTAACATGAGTAATGTAAGTGAGGTGACTAAGTTACCTATGTGGTAATAGGTCAATGGTTTGAGGTTTTGTACTATGACTAGGTCTCATGGAATGAGGAGGTCAAAATTATTTCGGGTAAGCGGTGTGACATATCCTAATAAAATGAAAACAACTACTGTATGTAGCTACCTAATGAATGATTTGGTTATTTCACCCAATTAGGGTAGAGTTTTTGGATACCTATGTGGTTATCACTATTTAAGATAATACGTGAATTATTACCTCGTGTGGGCGAATGATTCGGGTATGAGGTGTATACCCTTGAAGATTTGGTAAGGTAAGACTTTAGAAGTAAGTTTTCCTCGTGTGGGCTTAGGTTAGGACATCAACTGGTATATCCTTTAATGTGGGAAAAATGGTTTTGGGTTGGTATTTGCCCCGTTTGGGCTTTTGGTGTGTATAATTGCCCCGGAAGGGTTGTGAATTGGATGTTGAGTGTACAACACATGGGTAATGTGGTGGAAAGGTTATTGCCCCTTGCGGGCTAAGTGTCGGATGTCAAGTGGACATCATGCAGTAAAAGAAAGATATGTTTGCCATGTATAGACTAATGGCGGGATGTCAAGTGGACATCTCGCTAAAAAGGGGTAAGTGATGTTCCTAAGTGGTTTTATGTTATCCTAGGGTGACAAAATCTATGGTGTCAACTGTGCCTAAGTGTATGTGATATTGGTTTGGTATCGTGATATGTACATTATCATGAGTGTGTGCGTTCTAGTGTCTTCACAAAAATTCGTGGATAGCATGACATTTGTTCAGTGACAAATTGAAAGTAGTATACACATAGCACATAGAATGCAACGTCTAAACTTCCAACCATA
The DNA here is from genome assembly GCA_949673415.1 of Euphorbia schlechtendalii. Lineage (NCBI taxonomy): Eukaryota > Viridiplantae > Streptophyta > Magnoliopsida > Malpighiales > Euphorbiaceae > Euphorbia > Euphorbia schlechtendalii. The sequence goes on from CATIWQ010000694.1 coordinate 21,928, forward strand.
CAACTCCCGCGTGTAGGGTTTTTGGCTAGTCTCTATCCTAAGTTTGGTTCATCTTAGTACCATGAAGATACTAAGGAGCGCACCTGCAAAAAAATATAATGCATGGTCGCTTGTTTGGGTAACACCCTAGGGAAAATGCCTATGGTTTATTTACATGAGGTTTGTAAATGGGTTGTTGATGTAGAAGGTTCTTGTTGCATTGAAATACACTCCAAGCCTCTCTCCAAATGGGTTGAGGGAGGTACACGCGATATGGCAACAAGTGCTCCACCCGCTCAAGTACTATCTTATCTCATGGAGGTAGATTAGTACAAGAGAGAGCTTTACGGTAATAAGGGTACCTTAGACTTATGGGCTAATCCCTTCTACTGCAATGCGTTGAATATCTCATAATTAAGAGAAAACGGAATAATAATTTTCGGCACCTATCCTAAATCTAAAACCTTTGAAAAAACAAGTTTTAGAAAAATCCCCAATAGAATCGCCACTGTGAGCGGGCGACACAAAGCGGTGGGCTGAAAGTACACGGCTTATGAGAGGCGCGATCCACCGGGGTGTTTGGAAAAGAAGAAGCATCGTGTCGGGGACCCGGTAAAAAGGTTGAAAGAGAAGATGAAAAAAATTTTAGATCGGTTCGAACCCGAATCCGCCGTCTCTTAGTGTGGAGTCGCCACCTGGATTAGCTCTTTTTAAGAATTAGAGTCTTGTGAGGCTTAACGTCCTGGGACGGCCCACCAAGACACAGAGATTCGGGTCCGGGACAAGTTACTTATTTCTTATGTGATCACATTATATTACATCTACAAAAAACAGTATTTTCTTAGTTATGCATATTCGCACTTAGGTCATTTTTCGAGTTTAAATGCATGATTTACGTATGGAAAAATAATAAACCATTCACAAGGCGAAATAATAAACCATCCACAAAGCAGTAAATAAATGTGGAAAATAAATGTGAAAAATAAAAATCACAAGGCTTCCGAAAATTTGGGGATACAACCGCCCGATAACCCATTAATTACATTTCCTCAAAAATATGTCCAATACCCGAAAGAAAAATAAAATCCTAAACATACATCTAACCTGCATCCACAAGGGTCAGCATAGGGGATATCACATATGTTCTATTTGATTTTAGCGAGGCTCGTGTGGCCTAATTAAAACATCAAAGATTTTAAAGTTGTCAATTTAAATAAAAATTGGTTCATTTTTATTTATACGTATGCTGGTCAATTTTATTAGTGAAAATGATCACATGGTAAAAATGTGAGGCCTGTTATCGGGGAATAATTTTAATTCCCTTCGTTGAGGTATTCTAAAAAAATAAAGAAAAGAAATAAAGATGAAGAAGAGAATTATAATATTATTTACATAAAAAGAAATAAAAAATATTCCTAGTCCACAAATAAAATCAAAAAAAGATGAAGCAGAAGATGAACTTGGAATTCGCAGTTCTAGGAACTCAGAGGCTTACCCTTGCGGTATGAATCCACTTCAGCATATCCGTTCGGCCTTTGGAAGTCCTCCTCGTCTTTTAGTTTAGGTAAAATTGTTGATGTAAAAGTCCACAAAATCTTCGTTTAGTTCATGGAATTTTAGAGTAATTTAATTGAAAAATACATGTTTGTTTATCCAAAAGATAATCAAACTCGGGTTCTAAATTTGTTTTGGACCCGAGAATTTCTGAGGATATTTAAAGAAAAGGAGATAAAAATATATTTGAAAATGATTAAAATTTGGAGTCCAAACATCTTTTGGATCCGAATATCTTTGAAGAAAACATTTATCCAAAAGACAGTCAGACTCGAGTTCTAAATTTATTTTAGACCTGAGAATATCTAAGGATTTTTTAGAAATGTAGGAAGAAGAATGGTTTGAAAATAATCAAGATTTGAGATCCAAATATGTTTTGGATGTAAATTATTCAAGCGAAATATTTTTGGTGTTTTTCTCGTTGTCTTTTTCTCTGAAAATCTAATTTTTTTGTCTAAAATTTCGAGCCCCCTTCAATCCCAAAAGCTCTGACTATTTATAGAAAAATCCCAAAAAATTCAAAAAAGGCAAAAAAGTTTAGCGGGGTCGTCAAAAAGTCCGGCAACCTTGCTAAACTGGTTGGCGAGCTCGCCAAAGAGGCTGGCGAGCTTACCAACCCCTTTGGCGAGGCAAGTCAGCCTCGTCAAAGAGTCTGGTGAGCTCGCCAGACTTGCTGGAAAGGCTCGCCAGGGAGTTTGGCGAGCTTGCCAAACTCCTTGTCGAGGCTTACCTCGCCAATTTGGAGAGGCAAGCCTCGCCACCAGGTCTGGTGAGGTTCGTCAAATCCCTGGCGAGTCTCTGGAGTGTCTGGCGTGCCTTGCCAGGTCCCTAGTGCGCCTCGCCGGGCCTTTGGAGAGGTTTGCCATGCTTTCTGGCGAGCTGTGTCTCACCAAATATCAGCGAGGCAGGCTCCGGATCAGGTTCTCGGTGGCGTTTTTGACGACGTGGACGACTCTCATTTGAAGATCGTCGGATGGTCGAAAATCGTATGATTCGAGGATAAATATCCTGAAAAGCCGTCATCATTGAATGCCCGAGCTGGTATAAAATCTCATGCTCACAAGCGCAAGGAATTTCTTCCTAGCTAACTCTCTGATTTCTGCCAAGAAAGATGTATCACCAAATCCTCGCAAATTTGCGCTCTGCTAGGTTTAGTTGCTTCACGAGCTGTAAAATTTGCCTAAGCATTTTGACCATTTGCGTTTCCTTGCTGAGCGTAGTTCTTGGCATTGTGAACTTCCCTAATTAGTGGGGTTATGGGTGTAGAGTTTTGGATTGAAGAAAAGGGTGGTTCAGAGGTATTGACAGTTGGAGAAAAAGGGGGAATGTTTTTCATGAGTGGAATAGAAGGTATAAGGGATGTAGAAGAAATGGATTGAGTTTAGGTTTGTATAGGAGAAGGCGGGATAAGAGAGTTATTTATTGGTGAAGAATTAGGAGAAAAGAATCATGGTTTTTTGTAGGAGAAGAAATATGAATGGGAGAATTTTGGTTATTGACAGGGGATGAAGGAATGTATATGGGAGAATGCACAATATTTGAAGGAAGAGGGGAATTCACATTCTGTGTTTCAAGATCTACAATTTGTGTTTCAAGATCTACAATCTATATTTCAATATCTACTGTTTGTGTTTCAGTATCTACAGGTGTAGATACTGGGGGTTTTGGAGAATTTACGGGAGAATAATAAGGGTTAGGATTTAAAGGAACCTCGGGCTTAGCTATTTGACCCAAGGATGGGTCAGCTTGAGGTTGCTCATGCTGAGTAGAGGACTGCTCAACATGAGTGAAAGAAGGTGTGGAGATGTTGGGGTCTTGAGGATCATACTCCTCAGATACAAGGATTGTCTCTAACATCCTCCTCGCTTCTCAACCCCTGCACATTTCTTTGTAGAGTCCTATTGGTGGTAGAGCGCTTGTGCTTAGTGCCCTTCACTTTGGTAAAAATTACTTGAACTTCAGCAGCAACGTTAGGACTTAAAGTGTCGTCTTCTCTAGACTTCTTGCTCTCGCCCTACTCCTCTGTTTTTTCTGAGAATACCATTTTGCACTTTCTTTGGCCCAGGGACTCATCAACCACAATCACATCTTCTTGTTCCTTTGCCTACTACTTAGCTTGAATTTTATCCTCTGCTTCTCTTTATATGAGGGTCTTAGCCTTCATCTTTCTTCACTTGGGCTGAGCAGGGGCCTGATCGGCTTTGGATTTTGTAGGGCTCTTCCTCTTAGCCTTAGAGGAAGCAGCCTTCTAATTGGGAGAGGAGGTAGTGGCTGTGAATTTCTTTAGGATGCTGGATATGGGAACTTTATCAAAGTCATCTCTATCATCGAATTCCACCATGAAACCATCATCATCCTCCTTCAAGATGTCCACCGGTACTATTGTTAGTACGCACTTAAGCTTGCTCTTCTTTTGTGCCTTGTTGTACCTATTATGTACCTGATTGTGAACTAGTTTGCTGAAGTGAGACATGTTAAATCTCTTCTTTACAGGTAGAACTATGTCACTGGACTCCCCCAAAAACTTAGCAATGTCCACTTTCACCACCCTCATTAGTTCGGTTATGAGGTAACTATAATGATAGACAGGATAGACAGTTTTCAACTTAGTCAAATGGTGAAGAATCACCACTGGCTAGTTAAGCTTCTTACCCTCTACCATATGGTAGACCACACACCTCTTAAAATAGGCATAGCTAGTCAGAGACCTAGTCTTTGGCAGCAGCAGTTTCACCACTAGTTCTTGGAAAACTCTAGCAGTTCAGCTCATTCCACTCACTGCTATCTCCCCTGATACATAACTAGAGGGGAGCTCCCAATCCTCAAGAATGACTATGGCACCCTCATCACTAGTCTTGTGGAGCAGAGTGCCTCCTACGGGCATATTGAGAATGCTCCCAACCAGTCTCTAATAGATGAGAGTTTATTTGCCTCCGCAATCTATCATCAGCACTTCACTATACCCCTGAATGGTGTAGAGGTTAGAGTACAATGTCGTAATGAGTCCTTTGATGGAAGGTCCTTCCATCTTCAGAAAGGAGCTGAGGTGTTGCTTCTTGATGATTATATGCATAATTTTATTCCTCAGCAACCCTTCATAGTCGACTTTGTAGAATATACCAAAATCTAGGTTATCAGCCCAATCCACCTTAGTGTAGAGGGTGCTGATCATGAGTTTTTGGCTACACTTGTTTCGAAAAACTTATCCCTGGCAACGGCGCCAAAAACTTTTTCGCCACTTTTCTACTGATAAGTTTAATAGTTTGTTCACAAAGATTTGGCAATATATCAATGTGCCAAAAACTTGTTCACGAAAAATATAGGTGTTGTCAGTACCTCTTATCAAATAGAAAAATTATGATAACTGCAAGTATACAGTTGCAATGTAGTTTTAAAAGATATTGATCCCACAGGGAAGGACTAGTTCTAAAGAACAATAAGGAAAATAAAATATAATGAAGTAAAGGTTAGGAAAGAAGGGTTAGAATGAAAAATGAGTAAATATAGGTATGAAAGATTAGAGAATACAGATTTTCCCTATGAAATAAGTATAGCAGAGAAAGAATGCAAGTTCAACAAAGATGTTACCATTCACTAAACTAATCTAAAAGACTCAGTTCTAATACTCATATGTTCAATTATTCGTCGCAGAGCAACACATGAAATGACTTTTCTAAATCTAGCACAAACGAATTAAGACAATTATATAAACGTGGACAACGTCAATAATATGCTTAGTACGGGTCCCTCTCACATAGCCACATTTAGCAAGTTACCATTCCAAAAATGTTGGCTCAATAAATAGCGTTATATCACAGATCCAGTGATTATACATGATATTGTTAATCCCAAAATTACTCTTAAAATTAGCTCCAACGTATATAACTTGATTAACATAAATATCTTAACACGAAATACACATTATGACACATAGACATATCATAAATTTCGAAATAGAAAGTATAAGTAGAAAGCAAAGCAATGTTGTAAGGTATGCAAGTGAAAGCTAAAGTTGATAAAACCGTATCCACTCTTTAATGGGAGTCGTCAATTCCCGCAATTCCTGCGTCTTCTTTGAATTTGGTCTCAACCCGTACAGAACCTCCACTAGGATGTTATTCTTTACAAATATTGAAGAACGAAAACTTTTATTGATAAGTGATTTGGAAGTACACGTATACAATAATCGCTCGAGAATATAGAGAAATCTAGTGATTGAAACAAGGATTTGAATTACTTAAATATTTTCTCGCTAACACTTATGAACGTAGCGAACTCTCTATCTACACACTATACACTATCTTTCACCCCTTTCTTCTGCACTCTATGATGTGTTGGTGCCCAAAATTTGTGATGATTGGAACCCTATTTATAGAGTTCGAAGGGTTCCATCTATCCAAATGAATGGTCATGTCCATTGGTGAATGATTGCATCTCTTCATTGTGATTGGTTGAGAAGCTTTGATATAATCCATAATGGATAGGCACCTTTTCATGATTGGTTGACTTCTGATAGGTGTCTTATCATTGGTAGTTGATGGCGGTTGATAGTGGTTGATCATGCTTATCTGGCGATTGGTAATTAAGAAGATAAAACCAAAAAACCATCCAAGTCATGACCGCGATATATATGTCACAACTGTGACTCTTTGTTTGGAAGACTTGTGTTTCTGAAGTGTACAAGTCACGATTGTGAATGACTTTCGCAATTGTGAATTGAGTTTTTCTTCAAAATTCTTCTTATAACTTCACCGATCTTTGACAGCTTCTATCCTAAGCCAAATCTTTAAGTTCCACACATCTTTTTGCACCTTTTTCACTCTTTTTTCCGTAGAATTCCACTTTTGATCATTTTACTCCCAAGATTTACCTAGTATCTGCATTTGCATAAAAAACAACTACATACCACATGAAATCTTTTATATGTAGTATAAAAAGACTTAAACTATAGTGTTTACTATGTAATACTAATATGATATTAAGTGTAATTATATACTTATCATACCCCACACTTAACTTTTGCCTTATCCTCAAGGTAAATTCAACAAAAGTGTATAAATTGGTAAACAAGTTCGTACCTCATTTGGCGAAAGACTATTGCAGTGAGTACCACATTCCATGTTGCAAAAGATTTCAAGTAGAAGTTCGAAATTTCCCACAAATTAGTAATGTGCAATTTATATAGCTTAGTTGCATACCTTTGTTCTTAATGGAGAGTCAACCGAATTGCAT
>CATIWQ010000704.1:0-22847 GCA_949673415.1 Euphorbia schlechtendalii
CTCACCTTTTGCATAACTCATTGGTTATCCTCTCTTTCTTTTGATTTTTCATTAATACCCTCATCCTTTATTGATCAATTTCAAAGTATTATGGCTATAGTTTCCCTACACTTTAAACACACTCAATACTTATAGGACTTATACGAGATTTGTATATAAAACTCATAGTAAGAATACCATTAGATATTACCCCACTTAAACTTATCGGAAGCATTAAACTAAAACTATATAACTTATACTAATTCATGTTGTATTTAAATATAAATCGAAACTTACTTGAATGTTGCTCTTGAATGTTACTCACCACTCATCCTTGCCAATTTGGAAAATGTTGTGCTACTAACGCTCAAATTCAACATGAGCTAAATTTTTACACTAACATCAAACTTGTAATACCTAACACTCACAATAACTTTAGGCAATTGTTAGTATAGTATAAGAAATGATAATGTATAACTTGCACAAAAATCAACAAAAATTTTCAAGTTCTTCGATTTTTTAATTTTATTCATTTTTTTGGATTTTACGGGATTTTTACAAATGCCCCCCACACTTAAAGAACACAATGTCCTCATTGTGAGACATTTAATAAAAATCAAAACTAAGAACTAAAACTAGTCTAAAAATTATTGAAAGAAAATGTAAAGTAAGAAAAATAATAGATTAATCCGTTTATTGTGAAGGAGAATCCGGTGGACTATGGGTGAATTGACAATTTTGTTTTCAAAAGAATGAAAGTAATTTTCGAAGTATCGACTTATTACTTTTCTTTAGAATCTTCATGTCTTTCTTCATAACCCCAAGTTCCACTTGGCAATTATCCAACTTAAGTTGCATGCTAGCCTTCCAATCTTTCGAAGTTTCTTCATCTTCATCTTCTTCCTCTATTTCGATCATCGGGGCCTTTCCTCTTCGATGGCTGATGGATGGATTTGATGGTCTGATGGAAGAATCTTCTTGAATCAAATTGAGCTTCTTGGTGCGGTTGGAGTAGGAATAAAAGGAATAAACACCATCGTTTTCCTGTAGAATTCTGGTGTTCTTCAAATAATTTCCATCCATATACCGAAAATAATCACCCAGTTGTTGAACATAGGGGACTTCACCTCTTACTTCCAAGACTATGGCGGTGATAATTTCGGCCGCTCCAATTTTACTCCTAATGCTCATCGAGTTCTTCTTCATCATATTCCAAATTATATCCACAATTTTTGCTTTTTGCTTCATCATAGCACATGAAAGAACAAACAAGTCCTTCTTTTGAACTTTTGTATTTTCGACTCGATAAAATACCGAAGTGGAAAGGTGTTTGTGGAGAAGAAGAATACAATCATCCTTTATGAGTTTGTTAGGAGACTTTTTGAGATCGAAGACTCTCTTACCCTATAAATTTGCCCAAACCCGATTAGGTTGAAATGAGTCTATCATGCTTGATGAGTTGACAATCTCGAACTGAACCAATCACCTATCATCTCTCTTGTGATGGTGTATTGTTATCCTTGATTCCAAAATTGAATCGCCCTCTTCCTTGAATCTTCATAATCAAATGTAACTAAACACTCGAGAATCCAATCTCGATTTTGTGGGAACCGCATATCCACAAATTTTAAAAGGCCAAGAAGTGAAAAGGTAGGCTTCCATCTCTTATCGAAGATTAAGAGTTTCCAAGAAAAGCAGATCGAGGAATGTTATCCCGGTGATATCCAATTTGCTTAGCTTTTGAAATCTCTTACCCTCTTCTCTTGTCCTCAACGGGAATGGACAATCAAATTCTTCTTGAATTGATTGTGACTCTCCTTTGTGCTGCTCTTTTGACACGAGGCGTGTTGGTTTGAAGAAAGAGGTTTAGATACTTGAATATAGAAGAATACAAATTTCAGAAATTTGAAGGCTTTTTAGAAGGTGTGGTGGCTAGGGTTCAACTTGGACCTATTTATAGAGGTTTAAGGGGACTCTAATTGGTCATAAATGGGATTATAGCCGTTTGGTGTCAAAACTAGCCGTTAATGGCTGTTTAAGCCATATGTCGTGTGTCAATTCATGATCTGTAACGGTTATAATTCTACCATGTCAAGATCACAAAGGCCAATCGCGATCGTGACTCTCTTGGCGAAAAAAATAGAAAGTTTTTCTACCTAGTGTTCACGAGCGTGAAGTATGTCATGGTCGCGAGCCTCTTTATTCTCCAAATTCTTCAATTTTTAGACTTGAACCTACAAAAACTTAAAAAAAAAACACAAGCAAACTTTGTTAAATATAAATGATAAATATTTACTATTATACCTTGGGAAATCATGGTGAAGATAGCAATTGAACATCAACATCTTGTTGTTCAAATTTATTTTCAAGATACAGTTTGCATCGTTGACCATTGGCTTGGAATATTTCTCCATATTCGGATTTTAATTCCAAAGCTCCATTACCAAATACTTGAATAACTTCATAGGGTCCTTTTCAATGAGATTTGAGTTTTCCAAGGAACAAACGAAGCCTGGAATTATATAATAGAACTCTATCTCCGACTTTAAACTTCTTTTCCGGTATTTTTGCATCATGCCACCGTTTTGTCTTCTCTTTATAGATCTTTGCATTCTCATATGATGACAAACATAGTTTTTCTAATGCGTTTAAATCCAACTTTCTTCTATCACCATCTTTGGTTAAATCCATATTCAAATTCCTCAAAGCCCATAAAGCCTTATGCTCTAATTCTACTGGTAAATGACAAGCCTTTCCTTAAACCAACTTATAGGGAGTTATACCAATAGGTGTCTTAAAAGCTATCCTGCAAGCCCATAATGCATCATTTAGCTTAGTAGACCAATCTTTCCTAGAATTTGAGACAGTCTTTTTGAGAATCCACTTAATTTCTTGATTAGAGATTTCTACTTGACCACTAGTTTGGGGGTGATATGGGGTAGCAATCCTATGATTTAATCCATATTTTTGCATCAAGCTTTCAAAAGTCTTATTGATGAAATGTGAACCTCCATCACTAATAATGGTCCTAGGAACTCCAAATCTACTAAATAATTGCTTAAGAAATTTAGCAACTACTCTAGCATCATTCTTACTATATGCGCTAATCTCAACCCATTTTGAAACATAATCAACTGCAACCAGAATGTAATTATTACCGTTAGATGTAGGAAATGGTCCCATGAAATCTATTCCCCAAACATCAAAATGATCTACTTCCAAGATGTTTTTCAATAGCATTTCATCTCTTCGACTTATGTTTCCTGTCCTTTGACAATTATCACAATTCTGAACAAAATCTTTAGCATCCTTGAACAATGTTGGCCAATAAAACCCACTTTCTAAGACTTCAGCTATGGTTTTTGCTGGTCCTAAATGTCCTCCATAAATGCTATCATGGCAATGATTTAAAACTAAAGAAAAGTTATTATCATCTATACATCTGTGAATAATACTATTGGCACATACCTTAAACAAATAAGGATCATCCCACATAAATTATCTTATATCCTTAAGAAATTTCTTCTTACCATTAGAATCTAAATTAGGGGGTAAAGTATGTGTGACTAAGTAATTTGCAAAGTCAACATACCATGGACTAACAGTATGTTTAACAAACATTAGATTTTCATCGGGAAAAAATTCATTTATTTCACTAGTTTCACCTATAGGTCCTCTATCATCTTCTAGACAAGATAAATGATCAGCTACGGTATTATCTCTTCCTTTCTTATCCTTAATTTCTAAGTCAAATTCTTGTAGAAGAAGGATCCACCTAATTAATCTAGGTTTGGCATCTTTCTTAGCAAACAAATATCTCAAAGTAGCATGATCAGTGTAAACTATTACTTTAGATACTATTAAATATGATCTAAACTTGTCATATGCATATACGACTGCTAACATCTCTTTTTCTATGGTAGTGTAATTGCATTGTGCAGAAGATAAAGTATGACTTGCATAGTAAATTGCATGCAAACGTTTTTCATACTTTTACCCTAATACACAACCTACAGCTACATCACTAGCATCACACATCAATTCAAATGGTAAAGACCAATTTGGTTTAACTATAATGGGAGCAGAAACTAATGCTAGTTTTAAAGTGTTAAAGGCTATCAAACAGTCATCAGAGAATTTAAACTTCACATCTTTAACTAATAGATTTGTTAAAGATTTATCTATAACCGAGAAATCCTTAATAAACCTTCTGTAAAATCCAACATGGCCTAGAAATGATCTTATTCCCTTAACATTATTGGAAGGAGGTAATTTCTCTATGATTTTGGTTTTTGCTATATCTACATGAATTCCTTTCTCATCTATACCTTCATTAACCATAAAATGACATTTCTCCCAGTTCAAAACCAAATTAGTTTCCTCACATCTAGTGAGTACTTTATCCAAATTCTCCAGACATACCTCAAAAGAATCTCCATACACAAAGAAATCATCCATGAAAACTTCTATAATATCCTCCACATACTTACTAAAAATAGTAGAAACACACCTCTGAAAAGTAGCCGGAACATTGCATAAACCAAAAGACATTCTTCTATAAGCAAATGTACCAAATGGACATGTAAAAGTGGTTTTGACCTGGTTATCTGGCCTAATATGAATTTGAAAATATCCAGAGAATCCATCAAGAAAATAGTAAAATGCATGACCTGATATCCTTTCTAACATTTGGTCTATAAATGGTAAAGGGAAATGGTCTTTCCTAGTGGTGGCATTTAATTTTCTGTAGTCTATGCAAACCCTCCATCCAGTTGTTGTCCTAGTAGGAACTAAGTTACCTTTTTCATTTTGAACTACAATAATACCTCTTTTTTTCAGAACACGTTGAACAGGGTTGACCTACTCACTATCTAAAATCGGATAAATAATTCCTACATCTAGCAACTTAATAATTTCCTTTTCAACAACTTCCTTCATGTGAGGATTTAATCTTCTCTGCCTTTCTATTCTAGGTTTACTTACATTCTCCAAAGTAATAGAATGCAATTACTATATTAGGGCTAATTCCTCTAATATTAGAAATTTGCCAACCAATACTCCTAATTCTACCCTTTATTATCTCTAATAATGATTCTTTCTGCAGACTAGATAACTTACTAGAAATGATAATGGGTAGGATATTGTTGCTTCCTAAAAATGCATACTTTAGATTAATAGGCAATTGTTTCAATTCTACTAAGGGTGGTTTATCTATAGAAGGTGGTATAGGATCATCTTCTCTAACTGATTTTTCAATTTCAAAGGAATATTCTAAATTTTCAACATATTCGGATGCTGATTTTTCAAGAGATGTAACACGATAAATTTCATCTACACATGTATTAATTTAGTTATCAATCATGTAATCACCATAAAACTTATCCCAATGTATATTAGCAAACATTTTGACTCTAAACAAACACAATCCAAAATAAAATAAAAATAAAAATATGAAAATATACAAATGTACCGTATTTTCCAGCAATTAATCTCTAGAACGCACTTGCTTACCCCAGACAATTCGATCTCTAGAACGCACTTGCCTTCCCCGGTAACGGTGCCAAAAAAACTTGTTCGCCACTTTTCTACTGATAAGTTTAATAACTTTTATGCAAAGAGTTTGGCTATATATTAATGATGCCAAAAACTTGTTCGCGTAAAGTATATGTGTTGTCAGTACCTCTTATCAAATAGAAAAATGATGATAACTGCAAGTATACAGTTGCGATATAGTTTTAAAAGATATCAATCCCACAAGAAAGGACTAGCTTCAAAGATCAAATGGGGAAAAAGGATAAAGAAAATAATATGTATTGATAATTTTAGACATGCAAGTTAGAATGAAGAATGAGTTAATATAGACACTAAATATATAGATATTCCCTACGAAAAAAGGATAGAAAAGAAAACATGCAAGTTCAACAAAGATTTTACAATTAACTAAATTAATCTAACAGACTCGGTTCAAAACACTCAGATGTTCAATTATTCGCCGCAGAGCAGCACATGAAATGACTTTTCTAAACCTAGCGCAAACGAATTAAGACAATTATATAAACCTGGATAACATCAATACTATACTTAGTATGGGTCACTCTCACATAGCCACATTTAGCAAGTTACCATTCAAAAAATGTTATCTCACTAAATTGCGTTATATCATAGATCCAGTGATTATACATGATATTGTTGACCCCGAAACTACTCTTAAAATTAACTCGTACGCATATAACTTGATTAACATAAAAGACTTAACATGAAATACGCATTATGACACATAGACATATCATAAACTTCGAAATAGAAAGTATAAGTAGAAAGCAAAGCAAAGTTGTAAGGTATGCAAGTGAAAGGTAAAGTTGATCAAATAGTATCCACTCTTTAATGGCAGTCGTCAATTCCCTCAATTCCTACGTCTACATTGAATTCGATCTTGACCCGTACAGAACCTCCTCTAGGATGCTATTCCTTACGAATATCGAATAAATGAATATTGAAGAATGAAAAATTTTATTTATAAGTGATTTGCAAGTACACTTATACAACAATCGCTCGAGAATATAGAGAATCTAGTGATTGAAATAAGGATTCGAATCACTTAAACATTTTCTCGCTAACATTTATGAATGTAGCGAACTCTCTATCTACACACACTATATGTAACCCTATAATTACACTCTAATATTCTCCTCTCTTTTGGTGTTACTTTGGTGTACAAAATCTGTGAATTATGGAGCCCTATTTATAGAGTTCAAAGGGTTACGTCTATCCAAACGAAGGGTTGTGTCCATTGGTGAATGATTGCATCGCTTCATTGTGATTGGTTGAGAAGCTTTGATATAGTCCACAATGGATAGCACCTTTTCATTATTGGTTGACTCTTGATAAGTGTCTTTTCGTTGGTAGTTGATGGCGGTTGATCATGCTTATCTGGCGGTTGGTAGTTAAGAAGATAATACCAGAAAATCGTCCACGTCGTGATCGTGATATACATGTTGTGATCGTGAATCTTTGATTGGCAGACTTCTGTTCTGAAGAAGAATAAGTCGTGACAGCGAACGATTGTCGCGATCGTGAATTGCATTTTTCTTCAGAATTCTCCTTGCAACTTCACCGATCTTTGACAGCTTCAATCCTAAGCCAAATCTTTAAGTTCCACACCTCTTTTTGCACCTTTGTCACTCTTTGTTTTATAGAATTCCACTTTTGATATTTTACTCCCAAAATTTACCTGGTATCTGCATTTGCATAAAAAACAACTACATACCACGTGAAATCTTTTATATGAAGTATAAAAATGACTTAAAATATAGTGCTTAGTGTATAAAATTAATATGATATTAAGTGTAATTATACACTTATCACTTGCTACTATTTGTGGGGCAGTCATTGCACCATCGAAAGAAATGCCGATGATCAAGACTCATCATCACACACACCCCAAGCCAGCAAAGCGGCGCGAGCACCAACCAATCGATTAGAAATGCCAAACGGGACAACAAATGAAGTCATGGACATGTACGGCAGTCGATCTACCAAATCAACCAAGTCTTACACAATTGCTATCACTCATAGGTGGAAGAAATAATTAGATAAAAAAGCAGTACCAATAAAAAAAATAAATTAGCCTATCAATTAACACTCGGTTAGTTGATAAAAAATTAGGGCCTCTTTTCAAAACATGAAAAGAATAGTCCGCTGAGTTGAAAACTAGAAAAGGGTGGTTCAGGCAAAACTTAGGACATCAAGAGAACCACATTGGTTAGAAAACCTGAAAGGGCTAATTGATGGCAGGAGTCAAATCATTTGAAACATTTATACCCCTATTAAGTTCATCGATGAATTGTCATTTTTGCTGAATCTTTATGCATATGCTTTATCTTGATTGCTTGTATGCCAATGGTAGAATATCAGAAGTAAAAACCCAAAAAAATAAAAAAAAATAAAAATGACAAGAAAGTAAGTCTGCTAGATTGAAAACCTGAAAAGGTGGTCTAGGTAAAAATTAGGACAAGGTTCAATAGATTGAAAATCCGCAAGGGTGCTCTATGCAGAAGTTAGAACTAATATCAAATTCATCATCTCCTCCTCGGAAAGATATAAGAAACACATACCTCCAACACTTCAGGTAAACGGCATCCAAGCGATCATCGCCGACATGATGCGTGATCAACGACTCATCTAGACTCTCCTCAAACCAGATTCAAGCTTTGAACAGAATCTAATACAATGAACCCATGATCGTCACTCTAAGGGAGTCATTTATGGACTCCCTAATAAGATAAATCTTATGGGCAATCATGCACCAATGCAAGAGAAGGCTCTTCAATGAATGAAGCCCACGACGCCTACAACGGATGAACATACATCATATCAGAAATATTGTTCATGCATAAAAACATGCATACATTACATTCACATCATGTTATTTACAAGTAAAAACGATGCCAAACTAGGGTAACACTATCCCGATACACAAGAAACCCCACCTCCACATGAGGTACCTATAAGTAAGACGAAGGCCACTTAAGCCTAAAAGTCAACATTGCAACATCGCAACACTACAAAATCCTCCTAAACAACGGAGATATTTTCCGGACACCCCCGAATTTCTTATCAAACTCATTTCTTCCTCATGTTTTAATTTTTGATTAAAGAGGTAAAAAATTTTTACTTCGCATAAACTCAATCAAATAATTAAAACATGCATCATAAAGTGTACATCTTTTTCTCTGATTTGTCATAGGAAGCAAATCAACATCATATTAAGGAAATAAAAAATACAATCGAAGAAGGAAACGGTTATCTCGATGGCTGAAGAAAGAAACAATCTCATTTATAAATTGAAGAAACAAACGATTGCAGATTATTAAAGGGTCACCGCAGAAAGAAATGGTCGACCCGCTCACAAGGGGTACCAAGTACCTGAAGGATTCTAAAGAAAGAAACAGACAACCCTATGAAGACACAACACCAGAAAGGAAGGCCTATGAAGTCACCAACCACACCGGTTAGGTATTATCTCTATCCCTCTGCTATTTCTTGTGATCATACTGGTTATACAACCAGCGATGATCACACAAGGGGCAGCTATGAGCAGAGGATTTTATACCAGCTCGCACGTTCAATGATGATGGCTTTTCAGGATATTTATCCTTGAATCACATGATTTTCAACCTTCCGATGATCTTTAAATGGGAGTCTTCCTCATCTCTGAATTTAAAAGGATTTTTCTAATTTTTTTCTCCTTTAATTCAGAAATTGATTAAAAATATAAAAATACACAAAAAAATCTGAAAACATCATGAAAAATCGAATCCAGAGCCGAATTCGCCAATATTCGGCGAGGCAAGCCTCGCTAGAAAATCTGGCGAAGCTCGCTAGAAAGCCTGGCGAGGCTTGGCTAGTGAGCCTTGCCAGACCCATGGGCAAGGCTTGCCAGCCTCTCTGGCGAGCTTGCCAACCTGTTTGGCGAGGTCGCCTAACTTTTTGGTGACCTCACCAAACTTTTTTATCTTTTTTGGATTTTTAGGGATTTTTCTAAAACTTTTTTGGATTGAAGGAGGCTCGAAAATTCAGAGAAAAAACATAGATAAATACTACAGATATTCTCTGTCTTTCCTTCCAATATTTTAACACATTTGGATTCCAACTTTTAAAATTTCTTCATCTACTTTTCTTCAAAATATCCTCAAATATTCTCGGGTCTAAAATAAATTTAGAACCCGATTCTAATTGTCTTTTTGGATAAATAAACACTTATTTTTCCACATTAAACCACAATAACTACAAAAACGAATGAGGAATGCTCCCGGGGATCGAACGGATACGCCGAAGTGGATTCACGCCGAAAGGATAAGCCTCTGAGTTCCTAGAACTACGAATTCCGCGCTCATCGTCTGCTTCATCTCTTTCTGATTTTTACTTGTAGACCTAAGGAATTATTTTTATTCCTTATTATTGTAAATGTTGTAACCTTCTCCCTCATCTTTCATTTCTTTTCTTTATGAATGGAAATTTATATTAGAACACCCCCACGAAGGGAATAAAACATATTCCCAGATAACAGGCCTCAGATTTTTACCATGCAGTCATTTTCACTAATAAAATTGACCAACATACGTGTAGATGAAAATGAACTATTTTTATTTAAAAAAAATAACTTTAAATCGTTAATGTTTTAATTAGGTCACACGGGCCTCGCTAAAATTAAATCGAACATAAGTGTCATATCTTGTGCTAACCTTTGTGGGTGTAGGTTAGATGTATGCCTAGGATTTATTTTCCTTCAAGTATTGTAATTATTTTTGTGGAAATTGTAATTAATAGATTAGGTGGGCGGTTACATCCCCCGAGATTTTGTAATTTTTGTAATCTTTACTTTTCCGCATTTACTTTCTACATTTACTTAATGCTTGATGTATGGATTTATTGCTTTCCGCATGCGCATTAAATCATGCATTCAAACTCGAAAATGACCTAAGTGCGAATATGTGCAATTAAGAAAATACGGTTTTCTGTAGATGTGATATAATGTGATCACATAAGTAATAAGTAACTTATCCCGGACTCGAATCTTTGTATCTTAGTGGGCCGTCCCCCAGACGTTAAGTCTCACAGGACTCTAATTCCTGGAAAGAGCTAATCCAGGTGGTCAACTCCACACTAAGAGATGGCGGATTCGGGTTCGAACTAATCTAAAAAATGTTTTCACTTTCTCTACCAAAACTTTTCCAGGTCCCTAACCTCGATGCTATTTTTATAAACACCTCGGTGAACTGCGCCTCTCATTCTCTGCACGCTCTCCACTCACCGCTCCATGTCACCCACTCACATCGGGGGATCATACACCTTTGCTAGAAAGCCCATTTTATCATCTAAAGCTATTAGGTTCCATAACGGTCTGGAACACTAAGCCTAAAGGTTCCCGAATGGGAAGCCAAGTTTAGGTTAACCTCTAGGCTCTATACTTTAGGATCCTATGAGGTTACACACTTTGGCTCTTTATCGGACTAAGTAAAGAACCTATAGACTGAGTCTATACCAAAAATACAAGTTGTCGAATCCATTAGAAGAAGTATTAATTGGTTAAACCGAATTAATAATTAAAAGAAATAAAGAGGAAATAGGGAAAATTACACAAAGCGAAGAAAGGGAATTTTCCCGTTGCGAGTGGGCTTCAAAACAAACATAGGTTATTCAAAGTGGACCCTACGAGGCTGCCCCATGAGTTGAAAAGCTCATGGGCCTCTAGCTTACTGCAAAGCAAGGGAATCCCACTAGGGCTTCCCTTGCAACCTGAGTAGGTTAGCCCGTGGGTCTCCTTAACACGCGCAGCTAACCCGATAGGGATGGGAATATTTCGATCCCATCTAGTTATTAAGGGGGAGTCTAACACTCCCCCTTTTTCCCTATAAATAGGCCTCCAGCTCCTCTCTTTATTCACACATAACAACATTTGAAAAGAGCTTTAAGCTCATATTTTCTCTCGAGATTCGACTCCCTCTTCTTCTTTTATTGTGAGAGATCATTCACGAGTTTCTCCAAACAATTGAAGAATTCTTTTTGAAGGCTCTTTCTTAAGTGAGCCTTTTGGATTATTTTCGGGTTGGTTTTTGAGTGGTCTAGTAGCTACTGTCTACTAACAGGTTCTTTCTTAACAAGGTTTTGGTCGGTGAAGATCCATGTGGATCAATCGTAAAGGCTCTCCTAATTTGGAAGCTCATGCTAACAAAGTGCTACCGAATTACTCAAAGGGAACACTGCTACCATAAAAGAGAAAGCACACATCAACTGGAAATGCTTCAACCTTTAGATGCTAGGTTTCTTTTATAAGTTTTATAAACCAAAAAGCATCTATAGAATTTTTTAACTTAGATTATATCAATCATGGCATGCTTAGAAGATCTATAGGTTAATTTTAAGTTTTCAAATTCTGCTTTGCAATGATTGCATGTTCAATTACTATCTTGATTAACCTGCAAGTTCTACTTGCCAAGGTACTTGTTCCTTTAGCCCTTGGACCTTCTTTAAAACTTCTAAGTTTCTCAATAAACTGAACTGTCTTGTTGGTCTTCCTTGACATGAGATAATTATTTCACAAAGGGTGAATATTTATCAGATAAACTTTTTATCATAAGCTGTATGCCATGGTTGGAATCTGTGTTGTTTCCTATCTGAGCCAATCTCCTTATATACTGTAAGTATTCTATGCATCGCTCAATGGCCAGGATCCCATCATCTCTCCTAGAGATATGGAGAAATCTCAATATTTCATTCTATTCAACTTTCATGCTCTCACAAAATCTTCTAAGATGAATCAGTATGGATTTTAGGTCTATATCTTCGTGTTATCTTAAGATTCAAACTCATGGTTTCGATCATCACTAATGATACCATGAAATCATCCTTCTTGAGCTTAAGATATGCTTCTTTCTCTTAGATAGAAGCCTCCACATTAGGATTGAGTGGTTCTGGATTATCTATAATATAATCCATGTAGCTTTTCTCAAGCTCCTTTCTAAGAGCTTTGAACCAGTCGTTAAAATTGATCCCTATCGATTTATTATCAAGTATCAGACGGAGAATTATGTTCGGATTCATTGTTCAACCTATATAAAAGATAGAATTTGTTTAGACATTAGTATATGTACATGCATTTAATATAAGATCTTTAATTAAACACATAATTCCTACTATTTTCTCAACATTCAAATAGCCCCTTTTATTTAAATTCGGGAAATTTGGTTGAACTAATTTTCCTTAGTAGGTAGCATCTATAGCCACTTATCATTACCCCCACTACCGTAGGTTAAGCCACAATAAGACAACCATGGTTGGAACCCGTCCATTTGCATCTCTTGCAATTCCTAATCCATTTGAGTTCTCTTTCTCGAGACGTGCGTACCCAATTGTACGACTCCTCAAATGTGTCTCCAATTTGGCATTAGCTCCAATAATATGGATAGCTAACCCATTTTGGTTAAGGCTTTAACCTCATCTAGTCTCATGGCCAAACACATGTTAAGGGAAGGCATGTTGTACATGTGCTTACATCCGTTAATAAGGTTTGTATCACGAGTTATGATGGGAAGACTATATACTGCCTTAATATTATTATGGGGATTTTATTGGTGCCATTGGTCTCGCCCTAGTCTAGGTCTTATACGATGGATATGATTATAAAAATAATAATTCTGGGCTATTTGGAATTATTAACTCTAAGAGAACATGCTCGGGACTGATATATCATAATCATTTCATTATACCAAGATTCCACATAGCATGCAAAACAAACAAGGTCCATGTTTAAGTCATTGCACCTATATCTATAAGTTTTAATTTAACAACTTAAACCATATTTGTAAAACCACATGCGAAATCTAATTCCCATACTAGGAATCTACTAAGTCATAAAAGTCCCTTGGCTACTTTTAAGTCTAATACCGATGGAGATTTTTAGGTAGGAGAGGCCTCCCTTAAAGTGAATGAGAAGCCAAGTCCAATCCTTGCAAAAATAACCACGGGCACTTTGATTCGTTGTACTACGGATAACTATGATTTAAAGATTTCGTTCTTTTAATTAAGTGAAGTATGGGACGACCCTCAATTAAAGCATTTACGTGTGTGCTAAAACATTGCTAATTTATATGATAATCACCTAAACTAAGTTTAAGCAAAACCTTAATCTAGTTATCACATCATTTTCTATAATAGGAATTGAACCCTAAGTCATGTATAGCATACTTTAATCAATTTATAGAAAACATCATTTTAACACATTATTACCAATCATGTATAGCATAAGACAGGCATTGATACCACTGTTGGTTAATCAAGATAGTAATTGAACATGCAAACGTTGCAAGGTGGAATTTCAAAACTTAAAAACTAATGATCTCCTGAGCATGCCATGATTGATATAATCTAGGTTAAAACGTTCCATAGATGCTTTTAGGTTTATAAAGCTTATAAAAGAAACCTAGCAGAGCATTACCAGTTGATGGGTTCTTTCTCTCTTTTGGTGATGGTGTTCTCTTAGAGCAATTCGGCAGAACTTCCTTAGCAAGAGCTTCTAAACTAGAAGAGCCTCTATGATTGATCCACACGAATCTTCACCAAACAAAACCTCATTAAGGAAGAACCCATTAATAAATAGCAGCTGCTAGACCGCTCGAAGACCAACTCGAAAATAAACCGAGAAGGCTTACTTTAGAAAGAGCCTTCAAAACAATTCTTCATTTGTTTGGAGAAATTTGTGGAGGATCTCTCACAATGAACGAAGAGAGAGATATTGAACTTAGAGAGAAAAGCTGTGCTGAAGTGTGTGTGTGTGTGTGTGTGTTGAGAATAATGAGAGGGGAGGCCTATATATAGGGAAAATGGGAAGTGTTAGACTCCCCCTCTAACACTATATGGGATGGGAATATACCATCCCACCTTAGCGGGTTAGCCGCTGGGGTCACAATTACCCGCGGGCTAACTCATGCGCCTTTAGCAAGGCAAGCCCAAGCTTGCGGCTCATGCTAGTGAGCTTGTGCTGCAATCTCGTATAAGCATTACCATGGACAGCACTTGTAGGCTTGCAGCCCATTAGTGTGTGCGGGCTTTACCCGCGCGCTAGCAGTCCGTGAGCTTTTCAGCTTGCAAGGCAACCATGTAGGCCCCACTTTAAATAACCCATATTCATTTGGGGCCCACTCAAAACGAGAAAAATTCCCTTGCTCTACTCTATGTAATTTTTCCCTATTATCTCTTTATTCTCTTTAATTATTAATTTTGTCAAACTAATTAATAATTCTTCTAAAGAATTCAACAACTTATATTTTCAGCATAGACCCAATCTATAAGTTCTTTACTTAGTCTGATAAAGACCTAAAGTGTGTGACCTCATAGGATCCCAAAGTATAGAGCCGCTAGAGGTTAACCTAAACTTAGCTTCCTATTCGGGAACGTTTAGGCTCAGTGTTCAAGACCGATATGGAACTCGATATCTCTGGACAATCAAATGGGCTTTCTAGCAAAGGTGCATGATCCCCTGATACTTGGAACATCACATGCTTGTGAAATGATCCGATTCTACAATAGTAACCAATACAATACACTCCTTCCATCAGGTTAAGTACAATCAAATTTATTGAGCTCGGATTAAGTGT
Source organism: Euphorbia schlechtendalii (assembly GCA_949673415.1). Lineage (NCBI taxonomy): Eukaryota > Viridiplantae > Streptophyta > Magnoliopsida > Malpighiales > Euphorbiaceae > Euphorbia > Euphorbia schlechtendalii. The sequence continues at coordinate 15,135 of CATIWQ010000704.1, forward strand.
TAGCTCATGTAATAGCCGTAGCTTTCCAAGAATTAGACTTGTTCACAAGAAAACCACTCAACCATTATGTATCAAGATTGACTAGAAACCCATTTTATCAATCTTATACTCGGATCAAAGGTTTATGAGTGTGTCACTTCAATAAGGGGCCCTAAGGTACATCTCCTATTATATCACTATATCAGGAGCAATGGATCCCATCTTGACTACTCGGCTTACCAACATGTGATCATCACTATACCCGTAATCACCCCTATCATCCTAATAGCTAGGGTACGAATAAGTATGACCTAAAGTATAGCACCCCTACACAAGGTAACCAGTATCTCAGGTTTGAGGATACTTGTACTGCTACTGCAATAAGACATGACACTAGGACATGTATATAGTTATTTCTGAGTGTTTATCTTATAGTAGTCTCCAATGTATTACCCGAATACATTCATGTGTTAACTCAAGGTACCACCTTCAGTTCGTGAGATCGGCTACTAGAATATAATCCAAGAAGTAAGCCTACACATGCTAGTATATCCATTCCATTGATATCCAGTCTCAATGAAACTATGACTAGGGATATTAGGACTATTCATAGTAACACGTATGTGCAGTTCTCACACCACATAGCTCCCATTATGTCCTCGCACTATTACGCTATGAAGTAGTCATGGACTTTTTCTCATCAATGCACATATACATATTTAATACTATACCTATATGATACTAGTAAGATACATAAATAAATAAAGATGCCTTAATTATTATTAATAATAATTTGAAATTATTTTTACATTATGGCTAATAAAGGTATATTGCCCTAATTGCTTCTAGGGTAAACATCATGTCTAACACATCTTCAACTACTACTTCCTTCATTTCCTTAGCAATTTTAGCTATTACTAATTCACTAGCCTATCTAACTTAACATCCATGGCCTCTTCATTCTGCTGCACTAAGGGATTGAAATTTACATTAACAATTGTAGCCTACTCTGTTACATCCTTTTCAACATCAACATGCCTCCTGCCCCTACTCACGATTCTCATCTTCCTCTTTTTCAGCTCAAACTACCTAATGTTCAATTCTTCAACAACAGCTTCCTCTTCTATTGCTTGCTCTTTAACTTCCTCAACTTCTATAACTTTCCAGTGCTACATACCTTGCTTCTTAAAAGTAAACTTCTTTGGTGTTTTTGGCTCTCTTAGCCACATGCTCCTCGTTTGCTTAACTATCCTTCCTAATCCTTTTGAGTGATGGAATGGCTTGACTAATGGAAATGTCATTATCATCCTCCACCACTACTTCTCTCTTCATCTCTCCCATCTTTGATGGGGTCATTCCCAAAACCTTCTCAAACTTAGCATCCCAATCCTCCTTTCGGATATCTTCTGGAATGATGATTTCCTTACCCATTCTCATTCTCTTCTTACTCTTCCTTTCTCCTTCCTTTCTATATGAGAAGGTCGCATTATTGCCTTGAAGAGCGAGCATGTCTTTAATGCCACTAAAAATTATCATAGTAGGGGCATGCTCTCTTGCTACCCTTTTAATATCTACATTGTAGGTAATGCAAATTGCTGAAATTAAACTTCCATAGTGCAAGTAGTGAGTCACCTTTAACATATGGTTGACGAAGAGTAATGGCCAATTGATTTACTTACCATGGATGATACGGTAAGAAATGCACCTCTCAAACTTGTTGCAGTATGACACAAACCCAGTCTTGGGTGCCAAACACTTCACAATCAACTTGTGGGTAACCTTCTTCTCAATGACGTGGTTGTACCCCTTATCTCCTAGCTAGCCTAATCTTCTGGGTGGTCAAATTCATCAAGGTCTACCATAGCTTCATCACCTACTCTCCTTAACTCTCTTCCTTTCAGCTTGATCCTCAAGTAAGTTAGCAATAAGAGTTGTAGTGATTATGATGGATTTTCCATTAATAGATCTCATCACCACATCTTGAACTTTGCACATGAAGTAGAGATCCAAGTAGAATTGCTTCATCAAAGCAAGAAAAATTGGGAAATCCAAGTCAAAGAACTCCCTCAAATGTTGTTGCTTCATGCACACACTAAGATCTTCATCTATGGTAGCTTCAGTAACATGTAGAGTGTATCGCTAAGCTATTTCCATCCTAGACCCCTTCTTGTATCCTATAGGATCATAAATTGTTCCTTATTGCAAAAACATTGCATGGGGCTTCTCACAATCTAAATGGAGATATTCTTCTCCATGTCTCTTTGAATAAGAATGGTACCATCATCTTGCATCACATACACTCATGGAATCTTGGATTTAGTTCCTTTGGCCTAGTTTGCGCTTGAAGTTGCCATAGCTGTAGAAATTTAGGTTTAGAAAGAAGATCGCTACTTTGAAAAATACAATTGCGATTCAAGGATTGCAAGTAATTATTCCCCTTCTACGTTTCTCCTTATATAAGCTTAAATTCCTCTTTACTACGTGTATCCCTTACACGACAAGATGAAAATCTAACAGTTAGATTTGATTAAGTGTAAACCGCCTTACTGTATTCCATCAAAATGTTACGCATGGGTAAGTTGAAATGCACTCAAAGTACAAATATTAATTAAAATTAAATTTCAAACAATAACTAGTAAAATGACTACACTTTCAACTAAAATAAGAAACTAAGTAAAGTACGTGTCACTTGATAAGTTTTAAATTCTGTAACTTAAGGTCATTATGATATTACTTGATTTATGCCTTAGATTGGATTCACCATTCCATTCAATTACTTGAGCAAGTTGACTTGCTCCTTTACAAGGGGTTGGGTGAAGAAATCTACTCTCTATTCCTCCGATGGAACATAGTTTAGCTCTATATCTCCCCTTCGCACATTATCCCTTATGAAGTGTTGTCTAATATTGACATTATTCATCTTGCTATTTTGAACTAGATTTTTTGATAGGTTTATAGAGCTCTTGTTATCAAACATAACTTCGAGGAATTTAGACTTTATACGATAATCCTCCAAATACTGCTTAATCCATAGTAGTTGTGCTACTCAACTTCCTATTGCCATATACTCAGTTGCTGCTATGCTAAGTGTAACAAAAGTTTTCTTCTTTCTATACTAAGAAACCAAACATTCTCAAAGAAAATGGCATCCACCAATGGTGCTTTTTTTTTATCTAGTTTGTCTCTTCCATAACCAGCATCTGTGAATCTAATAGTAGTTAAGCCTGAGCTACTGGGATACCATAGACTTGCATCAATAGAACCTAGCAAGTACCAAAGAATTCTCTTAATAGTTACTAGGTGAGATTCTCTAGGGTCAGCTTGATATCGAACATAATAATAGATAAAATATTGAATATCAAGCCTACTAGCAGTAAAGTAAAGAAGAAAACCAAAAATACCTTTGTAGAACTTACTATTTACAAATTTACCATCTTCAGCTTTTCTTAGGATAATATTTGTAGCCATTGGAGTTGACATTGGCTTTGATTCCTCCATATCAAACTTCTTCAAGACTTTGTTTCCATATTTGGATTGATAGATAAAGATTTCATCATTACTTTCCTTAATCTACAACCCAAGACAGAAATTTAATTCTCTCATCATTAACATTTCAAATTCTCTCTTTATCTTTTTGTTGAAGTCCTTGTAAAGACTTTCATTTATTACTTTGACTAGTAATACATCATTCTTCTTGAGCTTGATAAATAGAGTTGTGTCTGCTTTCCCTTTAACATAACCATTGTTGAGCAAAAACTTAGTTAGACTTTCATGCCAAGAACGTGACGAATACATCAATCCTTAAAAAGCTTTCTTTAACTTGTAAACATAATCTAAAAGCTTTTGATCTTCAAAACTAGGTGGTACACTTATACTTCTTCTTAAATATATCCATTTAAGAAAGCACTCTTAACATCTATTTGAAACAAATTAAAGTTTATGTGTGATTCAAAAGCGTAGAGAATCATAATGGCTTCATGTTTAGCTATAAGAGCATAGGTTTCATCATTATCGATTCCTTCTTACTAATTGTAGCCTTGAGCAACAAGTGTGGTTTTATTCCTGACAGCATTGCCATCTTCATATAACATGTTCTTGAAAATCCATATGGTTCTAATAATGGATTTACCTCTGGGTTTGGGAACCAAATCCCATACTTCATTTTTCTTGAACTGATCAAGCTGTTCTTGCATAACTATCATCCAATTTTCATCAAATTTAGCATCTTCAAAAATTTTGGGTTTAATCAATATTATAAACACTGGATGATAAGTCATTTTGCTGAGTTGGCCTCTAGTCATGAAACGACTATGAACATCATCTATAATGCGATTAATTGAGTGATTGTGATGAGTTTTAATCTCTCTAGGAAGATTTGGATTTGTTTCTTGAATCTCCTAGCTAAGTTTTTATTGTTGAGGTTGATCATCTTCATTAAAATTATAGCTTGAATTTGGTTAATATTTTGCTTAATGCTGTTAAGTTCTTCTACTCATGTTGAGTTTGGGATCTCAGACACATAAAAAACTTCACGAACATCATCATCTTCATCTCTTCTAGCAATAGGTCATCCTTCATCAAAATCTACATGTATAGATTCTTCTAGAAGTCCATTCCTCTTCACATAGACTCATTATGTTTGTACTGCTTGCTAAATAACCAAGAATGATTCCTTCATCCACTTTTGGATCAAACTTGGCTAATTACTCCTTAGAGTTAAGTATATAAAACTTATATCCAAAAGATCGAGATGTCCAATTTTTGTCTTACACCCCTTATAATTCTCATAGGGTGTTTTATCCAAAATAGGATGAATTATGGCACTATTAAGAATATAACATGTTGTATTAATAACTTCTCCCTAAAATTACTTAGGTAGGTTGTTATCACTCAACATCGATCTTGGCTACTCAGTCTAGCTACCCATGTGAAACGAGTGAGATCATCCATAACTACAAGAGTGAATTTTCTTCCTCCCAAGCTTGCTAGTTGAATTTGGCTAAAGAGATCCAAATGCAATTACTTTAGTAGATGCTTCAAGAGATGTCATTCAAAGATTTGAATTACTTTCGAAATTGCTTTCCATATTAACAAGTTGAGCATAGTTTGTCCTTCTCGAAACCAATGGATAGAAGATAATTGACTAGTATTTTTTCACCAATTTTGATAGATTCTTTAGTTTAGTTTCGATCTGGTCGAGCCTTGTGTGCCATAACTAAGAATTTTCATCCTTAGAAACTATATAGAAGTTGCTAGTTACATGGGATAGATCGATCATGTAGACATTGTTGATCTTGGGAGCATAAAGAATGGTTGAATTCACCTTGACATCAATAAAGGAACACCAATCTGAGTCAAATGCTACTCTTCTCCCTTTATCATATAGTTGAGCTACACTCAACAAGTTGAACTTGAGCCCTTGAACAAGGGAAACATTTTTTTATTGAAGGGCTAACTCCAATAGTACCATTTCCAATGATCTTGCCTTTCTTGTTATCACCAAAGATTACACTTCCTTTCCGCTTCATCTCTAATGTGATAAATGTTTTTCATCACTAATCAGATGTTTTGAGAAATCGCTATCTAAATACAACATTCTAGTGTCATCAACGAGTCTCAAGTTCACCTGTAAACCAATTAAGTTTTCTTAGTTACCCATTCCTTTGGTTGGGTCCTTCATTGTTAGTGGTGTTTACTTTGCTCCATTCATACTCATTATAACAATCATTATTAAGCCTACATAAAGATGTGACACATCCTACCATTCAAAAAAATCCACACTGCAATTTTGCTTTAAGCTTGATCGATTTCTTCTTTTTGGCAACTTTCTTGCTAGAAGTATGTGAATGGTTATTCAAAGCATTCATGTTGGTTGGAGGAGGAACCCGTACCTTTATCATGGTTGTTAGCTAAGCAAATAACTCATTCAATCACTTGGTGAGTACACTTTCATGTTCTTCATGAAACTCAACCTTTTCCAAGAAGTAACGGATGTCAAGAAACATGGAAGCACTAGTTTCTTCCAGGTCTTCACATCTCCCTACTATGAGCGGGCGACAAGGAGTGGTGGGCCGAGAGCGCGCTGGATTCATAGGCGCGGTCCACTGAGGTGTTTTGAAAAAGAAGAAGAAGAAAAAGCACCGGGTCTGGGACCCGGTAGAAAAAGGTTTGAAAGAGAAAAAAGGAGAAAACGTTTAAGATCGGTTCGAACCCGAATCCGCCGTCTCTTAGTGTGGAGTCACCACCTGGATTAGCTCTTTCCAGGAATTAGAGTCCTCTGAGGCTAAACGTCCGGGGGATGGCCCACAAAGACACAGAGATTCGGGTTCGGGATAAGTTGCTTATTTCTTAAGTGATCACAATATATTACATCTACAGAAGACCATTTTCTTTTAATTGTGCATATTCGCACTTAGGTTGTTTTTGAGGTTAAAATGCATGATTCACGAATTGCGGAATAATAAATCATTCACAAAGCGGAAAAATAAACCATCCACAAAACCGTAAGTAAATGCGGAAAAAATGAAAATTACAAGGCTTCAAAAATCGGGGGATGCAACCGCCCGCTATCCTATTAATTACATTTTCCGTAAAAAAAATATGTGCAATACCCGAAGGAAAATAAATCCTAAACATACATCTAACCTGCATCCACAAAGGTTAGCACGGGGGATAACACGTATGTTCGAATTGATTTTGACGAGGCCCGTGTGGCCTAATTAAAACGTCGGTGATTTAAAGTTATTAATTTAAATAAAAACAGTTCATTTTTATTTACACGTATGTTAGTCAAATTTATTAGTGAAAATGACCGCATGGCAAAAGGTGAGGTCTGTTATCCGGGAATATATTTTATTCCCTTCGTGGGGGTATTCTAATACAAAAATTAAAAGAAATAAAAGAAGAAGGAGAATTACAACATTATTTACAACAACAAGGAATAAAAAATAAATTCTAAGTCAAAAATAAAAATTAAAGAAAAAAGAAAAGAAGATGAACATGGAATTTGCAGATCTAGGAACTCAGAGGCTTTACCCTTTTGGCGTGAATCCACTTCGACGTGTCCGTTTGATCCCCGGGAGCGTTCCTCGTTCGTTTTGGTTTAAGTGAAAAGGTTGATGTAAAAAGTCCAAAAATCTCCGATTAATTCTTGGTATTTTATTGTAATTTAATTAAAAAAAAGAATGTTTTGTTGGAAAATAAAGTGTTTATTTATCCGAAAGATAATCAGACTCGGGTTCTAAATTTGTTTTAGACCCGAGAATATCTGAGGAATTTAGAAGAAAAGATGAAGAAATTTTATAAAAAGATGAAGAATTTAGGGATCCGAAAGTGTTTTTGGATCCGAGAAAAAGTTAGAAGAAAGTAAGAAAAATCGTATTTATTTTTTTGTTCTCAAAGAGAGGATTTTTCTCTCTGAATTTCCGGCCCGTGTAGTGAAAAAGACCCGACTATTTATAGATAAAAAAGTCCCGAAAAAAAATCCAAAACATAGAGCCTTGCCGGTGAGGGGTCTCGCACGCGAGGCTCCCTCGCGCAGCCTTGCACGAGCTGCGCGAGTGTCCCTTGCGAGGCCCCGAGCGACCTACGCGAGGGTCCCTCGCGAGGCCTCGCACGTCCTTGCGCAAGGCTCCCTCGTGCTCCCTCGCGCTCGGGATTACGTCTCCTTCATTTTTTTAATATTTTAATTATATATTTATTTATTTTTTTTTACTACGACGCGGAATACTCCCA
>CATIWQ010000735.1:0-11586 GCA_949673415.1 Euphorbia schlechtendalii
ATTGAAAATATACTGGATCATAATACTCACCTCCCCTATCAGTACGTAAACTCTTAATGAAAATACTTTTATGTAGCTCTACCTCTTGTTTATAGATTTTAAACTTATCAAGAGCTTCATCCTTTGCATGCAATAGATAAACATAACAATATCTGGATGCATCATCAATAAAAGTAATAACTTACTTTTTATTTCCTATTGAAGGTGTAGAGTGAAAATCGCACAAGTCACTATGTATTAAATCCAATACATTAGTCATTCGGTTAACATTCTTAAAAGGTTTTCTGGTTATTTTTGTCAACATACAAGTTTTACATTTCTCACGGTTTAAATCAATGGCAGGTATAAGGCTCATAGACATATCTTTTAATCTTTTATAATGTACATGTCCTAATCTAGCATGTCATAATTCTGATTTATTCAAAATTTTACTATCACTAGAAGAAAGTATAAAAGATGATTGATCACTAAAACAAACTTTAATATTCAACATAAACATACAATTACATAAATATCCAAATCCTACAAAAGAACCATGTTTTGACAAGATATATTTGCCACTTTCGTAGACTTGTTTATACCCACAATTATTTAATACAACACCAAATAACAGATTCTTTCTAATCCTAGGAACATACAATACATTACTGAAACAAATAGATTTTCCAGAAGTAAAGACAATATCCACTTTTCCAAGTCCTTTGATTGGTTCAGTCGCAACATTTCCCATCTTTAATATAGAACCATCTTCGATTGGTTGAAAATCTTTAAACCAACGAAGATGCTTACAAAAATGACTTGTTGCTCCCGAATCAATCCACCAAGCAACATCATCTTCATGCACATAAAATGCCTCAGATATTAAAGAAACATAATTCTGATTAGAATTACAATTTTGCATTAAAATCTAACCTTGTTGCTTTTCTGGATCCTTAGATCCACTCGAACCAGAATTGTTCTTTCCTTTACCAACTCGACAATCCTTCTTGAAATGACTAGTTTTGCCACACTTCCAACACTCCACTTTAGGCTTCTTGTTGGAGAACTTAATCTTGTTTCCTTTAAACTTACATTTACTGGATTTATCACCATTTGGATTCTTAGAAAATCCACCTTCTTCAACCATATTTACAGAAACAGCACCAACTTAATTCTTGCTCTTAGGATCATTCTCAATCTCTTGAGCCCTTAAGGATTCTTCGATCCTAAGATGACTGCCAAGTTGAACCAGAGCCAACTCTACTTTATTGTGTTTCAATGTATGCTTGAAATCTCTCCAAGATGGTGGCAGTTTGTCAATGATACTAGAAACAGAAATGGATTCATCCATCTTCATGTCATGCTGAACAAATTGTCCCAAAATCCTTAATAATTCATTATATTGTTCCATGACAGGCCTAGTATCAATCATTCTGTAATTTATGAAATTATTGACCAGAAACTTCTTGGTAGAAGCATCCTCTGCCATATACTTTGGTTCCAGAGAATCCCATAGTTTTTTTGCAGATTCAAATATATATCGAAGAGGGAATCAAACATACCATTCAGAATGTGCCCACGACAGACGTAATCATCATTCTCCCATTTGCAGCGCTTCATTATCTACTCCACAGTTTCATTTTCTACGAATTCTAGCACGGGCGTGCACAGAACATAAACCACTTTCAGTGTTGTCAACAGAAAATGCATCTTCTTCTGCCATCTTCGAAAATCCTGACCCTCAAACTTGTCCAGTTTTGCAAACTTACTGGACATATCCTTAACAGTTTCACTATTCGACATCTTTAGAAAAAATAAATTTCAATCTTTGTTAGAATCTGGGGAATTTCCTGGATAATTCTGAAGTCGCAAGTAACACTTTGAGATTGAAATATATTTGGTCGGTTCCCCAAACTTCCAATCGGATAAAATCAGAAAATATATCAAAAACTAGAATTTGATGTTTGCTGTGAAAAATACAATCGAATTTTTTTGTGTGATGACCAATTTCTTTTTTGGTGAAATAAATAACCAAAATGTCAATAGACATGTTGTTTTGAGTAGCTGTCATGTCTAAAGGACATGTTTTTCTAGTTTCAGTTGAGTCTAATTGACACACTGTTTCGGCCCACAAATTTATTTTTCTGATGAATTTTCCAAAGGATGTGTTTATTCAGGAATAAAATTTTTTTGAGCTAACCTAGCAGCTTGACCCTAGCCCGGGGCGCTGCCCCAGGACCCCGCCAGGGGCTGGCGCCCTTTGGACCCCGCATCCGGGGACACTGCCCCCGGGCCCCCCAAATCGTAACCGTACTCGAACGACTGTGCACTCCGCACTCTCCTAACTTGTTCGATTAAATGTCACAATCGCATTGGTCAAACCAGTCAATTCAGTTACACTAAAATACTAAAGTTGTATTGATCTTTTCTCCATCGCCTTTGTTTTTGAAACAATATGCATCCGAATTGAAAACTGAAGTTTTGGAATTGCGAATGGATTTCTCCTTCATTGCCTGAACAGGCTGGTCTATTTCGAAGAGAACTTTTGGCAAAGACGGCAGTGGTTCAGCAAATTCTTTATTCAAATGGTTAGATAGGGAACAAATTTTAGCAACTGGAATTACGGAGGAGGAACTGCATATGGTGCCCCTCTTCTAATTGTTAATTTGTTTTATCGTTGGATTAATTCTCGCGCTTTTGGATACTTGTTTTTGTTCTTTATTTCGTTTAATCTTTTAATAAAGTCATGGCTGTTGGGTTCATCAGCTGGGTGCCATCCCCTGATGTCTTCCATCGCCTCAGTTCATTAAAGGAATTTCATTTATGTTGCAGATGGTTTAATCAAACTTTTGACCTAATTATGGCAGAAGAATAGAATATTAATGTTAAAGGAGCTTATATCAATATCTTATATTTCTTTTTTATTACAATAGATATAACTTTTGTTTTAAAAAGATCTTGATTTCAACAATACAGATTATCTATGCATTTAATGGTTTTGAAATTCAGGAAAGTTGTATTGCAAGTCAACACCGGACGAAGATGGAAACTGTGATCAATGTGATAGTTCTGATGTCAAAATTAGTCGATACTAGCATATTGTATAACATAGATTGTCAAGAAATAAGTGCTGCTAGACAGCGGTATAAGTGTAATTGCTTGAGCTAAGTTTTTTGAACTTTGGAACCATTAATTCTGTAGATTTTTAAGATTTTTACGTAGCATGGTTATCTCAAAAGATTTTATAAGCATAAATGAATTTAAAAGGAGAACCCTTATAACTTAATCAAACTGATAGGGATTATTAATTTTGTCGTATTGCTCGTGTTCATGTTGAAAAACTATGATGTATTACACAGTATGTAATATTTATAAGACTTCTTTTTAGTAAATAACTTTCAATATCTGGTTAAGTTTGGGAAAATGCAAACTGAAAACTTGAAAGAGAAATATGATAATGAAATAAAACTCATAAATGAATGATGAGTAACATTTTAGGTTGAAAACTTGCCAATCTAATGTATAGCCTAATCCTAATTTCTTGACTGCTAAAGAACTATATCCTATAATAAGACTGAATATCTACTTGTAAAATAATGAGAAATTACTCTAGCTAATACCAATGGCGCTTGAGTAGTTGTTTGAACCAGTAGGCAGACATTTTCGGGTATCGATTCAGAGTGGTGTAGTCAACATATACAATACCGAATCTCGAAGTGTAGCCCGATCTCCATTCAAAATTGTCAACTAATGCCCAAGCGAAATATCCAACAACATTGGCTCCATCATCAATAGCCTTCTTTAGCTGTTTCAAGTAGCTTTGGTAGTAGTTAATCCTAGTTGTATCGCGCACTCCTTGTGCTAGAGTGACATTGCCTGCATCATCCATACCTGTACCACATTCAAAGCCCATAAACTCAGCCAAGCCTCGTGACGAGATATTGATTGATCAAAAAGAATCAAGTCTACTAATTATGCGCATACCATTTTCAGACAGGATCATTGTCGGGTTTCCATAGCGTTCTTTAATATACATCAAAGCCTTGTGCAAACTCTATGGTACGTCATATAGCCAATATGAGTTAGCCTGCATATATTCAACAAATATTTACATATGGAACTAAAAATATTAAAATTCTTGCATTATTATGATGGAAACTGAACTATCTACCTTTTGACCTATTGGAACTCCATTTTTTGCATCTACAAAGTTCTCGAAGTTAGTTAGTATGCATATACTTATAGATTTGATATATTCAAGGAAAGTTTGAACAAAAACTTCTTACAAGCAAATCCAGCATTCCATTCTTGTTGGTAGCCCACGGACTCGAGCTTTCCTTGATGAGGATCGTATATATAGTAAGTAGTGTATTGGTTGATACCCACGAAATCCATCGAACCCTTCACAATCTTCACTTCTTCTTTGGTGAACTTCGGCAGCCTTTCCCCTACAATATTTTGCATCGTTTTGGGATATTCGCCATACACAATGGGATGAATAAACCTACACAAACTCAACAGCGCACAATTGAAAATTTGTTGATTTAAGATTATTACTTCATATTTCAAACACTAATAAATTCATACCAGCCGATATGAAAGTCTCTTGCTCTTTGAGCTGCATAATTATCGGCTTTTCCTCTAGTAAGAGGTTCATACCAAACAAAATCTAACAGAATTCCAATTTTTCCCTTTTGTGTTTCCTGCAGTTAGGGTAAGTTAGAAAAAAAATTCTAAAACTGAAATATTAGCACCGAGGAAGAGCAACTAACTTGGTATTTCTCACGGTATCTTTGAACAGCAGCAGCATGACATAAAATGAAATTATGAGCTACAATGTAAGGCTCAGTTGCAGAATCTCCAGATGTGCAATTTCCATAGGCTTTGGAGCATCGAGCAGGAGCGAAAATGCCATTGTCATAGCCGAGAGCAGCAATTACTCGAGGCTCATTGAATGTCATCCAGTTCTTCACTCTGTCTCCAAAAGTCTTGAAACAAAACTCAGCATAGTTTGCAAAGTCTTCTCTGCAAATTTCGAAACATGTCAAAACAACTGCAAAATACTAAAAATACAACTTCAATAAAAAAAAAACTTACACAACTTGGCGGTTCAAAAGCCCCAAGTACTTCTTTTCAAGTGCAAGAGGCAGATCATAGTGATAAAGGTTTGCATATGGAGTTATACCTATGGACACATAGTTGTAGAATTCAGTCAGTTATACAAAATCTTGAAATTATCGAAGTGGAAAAACATAAATTATTCGAAACAAAACCTCTTTTAAGCATGTAATAAGCAACCTATTGTAATAAGCAACACCCTTCCAATTCACTTCCCCAGTTCCATCTGCATATACATATTCGCAGGCGAGCAATGGATTATGATCAATACATGTGAATTTAAATATCATGAACCAAAAGTAAAGGCCTAGAAGAGTGAATTACTTGGGAAAATTCTGGACCATGGGATTGAAAACCGGTATGCATCAAAGTTCATCCTGTGCATTATGTCTACATCTTCCTATATAAGATGATAAAAAAAAAAAGCACATGTGAATGATATACCAATACTGCCATAACAAATTCAATTCAATTAAAATATGTATAAATTGAATTAATAGAAAAAGACATAAAGGAGATATACTTTATAACGATGATATTGATCGACAGCTACTTCGCCCGTAGCATTATTGGCTACAACTCCTGCAAATTACACATAAACATCATCTATCTATCATAAATTCTTCAAAAAATTTTAACAGCAATAATAAAATCATAATAATGAAGTTAAAAGTAATATATAGTTCAATATTACGAGGAGTTTTAACGAATTCATCCCAGATACTACGGCCTCGGCCATCCATATTGGCCGCTCCTTCAACTTGATAAGCAGAAGTCGCAGTTCCAAACACAAAACCCTTTGGAAAGCTCTTTCTGCTCAGACCTGCTGTGTCGAATCCTATCTTTCTAGCCCTCCATGTTTCTACATCAACTCCCTCACTCCCCGCCAGAAAAACAAAACACAAAAACAACAATGCCAAAAGTCTCATCTTGATAAGCTGCCGATTAAACTAGCTAGAGAACTAATAGAGCAGAGTGAAGAGGAAGAAGAAACATAGAGGGGTATATATAGGAATTTGATTTCAAATAGGATAAGATAACAGTGTTTTGTAAGGAATACAGTAAGACTCAACTTACAGTTTGTTGTAGCAAGGGTTTAATAACAACTATAATAACAGACCAAATCTGATTTGTAACAATAAAAAAACCCATTATTTTAAAGAGGCAGATTCCAACAAAGTTTTATTTTAATTCATCTATTTTGTAATTATAAATAATGGTATAGAGTTATTTTCTTATCATTACTTGCCAATAACTCTAATTTTTGTTTGTCGTTTATTTTACAGATTTAATTTTTATTAATATATTGATTTTAATTTTTTAACAGTGCTTTGTAAGGAATTGAGAGTGAACTTACGTTTTGTAGTATGGTTTCATATAAAGTGTAACAAGAGAAGAAATCTGGTAATTTTGAATTCTCGAATTCAAACTCTTAATTCATCCTAATTCATCGACCATCATAAGTAAAATAATAATTATTACTTATAAAATAATGATATTGAGGTATTTTCATATCATTACAGTTAATAATTTTCTATTTTCGTGTGTTGTTTATACTTTAGTAATATTTTTTTACTATGACACTAATTTCAATAGGAATTGTAGTTTCGAATAATTTATTAGTTTTCCTGAGCATGGTAAAATATTTTAATTTTTTTTATATAGATGAGCTTGATGAAAGTTAATTCTTATTGAAATAATAAAACATTGTGTTTTGGTATATATTTTATTAAAATTCGAATGAGAAAAGAATTTTACTTTTAGATAAATAAATCTAGAATTTTGGATAAGTAATCAAATACACATTCAAATTATACCATAGTATAGGGTAAAAATTATTAATGATATATGAACATTATTGTTATTAACATAATAGTTGTGAGCATGGGATTTTGTACCAGCTCGTGAGTTCAACGATGACGCCTTTTCGAGATTCTTATCCTTGGATTATTCAATTTTCGATTATCTAAAGATCTCCGAATAGAAATGTTCCTCGTCGCCGAGTTGTGTTAAATACTTAAATTATATTGATAATTAATAAATAAATAAATTTAAGAAAATAATAAAAAAATAATCAGACCGAATTGGGCTGGCCAAACGGGTGAGCCCATGGCTCTCTAGGGACCAGTAAATGCTGGAAATTCCAGCAAAAAAATCGATCCAAAATACGAGAGAAAAATCTGATTTTCAGAGGAAAAACTACGACAAAATAACAACAAAAATATTTCCTTTCAAAATTTCTTGAATAATTTGGATCCAAAATACGTTTGGATTCCGAATCTTTAATTATTTTCAAATCGATTTTCTTCTATCTACTTTTCTTTAAAAATCCTCAGGTATTCTCAAGTCTAAAACAAATTTAGAACCCTAGTCTGATTATCCCTTGGAAAAACAAACATTTATTTTCCAAACAAACATGACTGAAAAATGAACGAGGAACCCTCCCGGGGATCATACGGATACGTCGAAGTGGATTCACGCCGAAAGGGTAAGCCTATGAGTCTCTAGAACTGTTGATTCCGTGCTCATCGTCTGCGTTTCTTCTTTTGATTTTATCTGTGAACTTAAAATTTTTATTATTATTCTAAATGTTATAATTTTCTTTCTTGATCTGTAATTTCTTTATTAATGGAGGTTCATGTTAGAATACCCCCATGAAGGGAATACAAATTATTCTCGGGTAACAAGCCTCACCTTTTGTCATGCGAGCACTTTCATTAAATAAAAATGACTAACATATATGTAAATAAAATGAATTGTTTTATTTTTAAATAAGAAATTTTCAATCATCGATATTTTAATTAGGCCACACGGGCCTCGTAGAAATCAAATCGAACATACGTGCGAATTTTGCCATATCTCGTGCTAACCTTTGTGGATGCAGGTTAGATGTATGTTTAGGTTTTATCTTCCTTCGGGTATCACAATTTGAATTATTTTTTTGGGAATTGTAATTAATAGACTAGGCAGGCGGTTGCATCCCCCGAGGTTATGCAATCTTAATCTTTACTTTCTCACATTTATTTATTGCTTTATGTATGGTTTTATTGCTTTCCGTATGCTTTAAGTCATACATTATAACTCAAAAAATGACATAAGTGCGAATATGTACAATTAAGAAATACAATTTTCTATAGATGTAAAATAATGTGATCCAATAAGAAATAAGCAACTTATCCCAGACCCGAATCTATGTGTCTTAGTGGGCCATCCCCCGGACGTTAAGCCTCACAGAACTCTAATTCTTGGAAAGAGCTAATCTGGGTGGCGACTCCACACTAAGAGACGGCGGATTCGGGTTTACCCAATCTAAAAACGTTTTCGCTCTCTTTCAACCTTTTCCGGGTCCATGACCCGGTATATTTTAAAAACCTCGGTGGACCGCGCCTATCATTCGCCTCGCATTCGGCCCATTGCTCCGTGTCGTTCTCTCACAATGGTGACTCCGCTGGGGACTTTTTCCAAAAACTTGTTTTTTAAAACATTTTAGATTTTGGATAAGTGCCAAAAATTGTTCATCACATTATTTTGTATTCTCTTAATTATGACATAAAATTTGCATTACAATAGAAGGGATTAGCCAGTGAGTCTAAGGTACCCCTTTACCGCGAAGCTTTCTCTTGTACTAATTGCCTCCCTAAGAAAAGATAGTACCAGAGCGAGTGGAGCACTTGTTGCCATATTGCATGTACCTCCCTCGTTAGAATCCATTTGGGGAGAGGCTTGGAGTGTATTTTAGTGCAACAAGAACCTCCTACACCAACAACTCATTTATAAACCTCATGTAAATAAGCCATACGCATTTTCCCTAGGGTGTTACTCAACAAATGACCATGCATTATATTTTCTTGCAAGTACGCTCCTTAGTATCCTCGTTATACTAAGATAAACAAAACTTAGGATAGAGACTAGCCAAAAACCCTACGCGTGGGAGTTGTATGGTTGGAAGTTTGGACGTTGCATGTTATGTGCTACATACTTATTATTATACAAATGTCATGCTAACCACGAATCTTAGTGCAGACACTCGAACGCACACACATAATGTTAACATAGCATTTTTTGATACCAAATCGACGTCACATACATTTAAGATTAGTTGACACTTGAGATCATGTCATAAAACCACTTAGAAACATCACTTACCCCTTTTCAGCAAGATGTCCACTTGACATCCGGCTATTAGCTCATACAGGGGCAAACATATCTTTCTTTTACTATGTGATGTCCACTTGATATCCGACATTCAGCCCACAAGGAGTAATAATATATCCCACAAATCATCCTTGAGATATCCACTCGACATCCAACTCATAGCCCACATGGGGCAATCACACATACCACATAGCCCAAGCAGGGCAAATACCTACCCAAACATTTTTTTCCCACATCACGTGATGTCCCTGCTGACATCCGAACCGAGGAAGCCCACATGGGGCAAAGTTATTTCAAAAATCTTACATTACCAAATCTTCAAGGGTATATGCTTAATACCCGAACCATCCGCCCACACGGGGTAAAGATTCATGTATCACCACATACCCTCAAATAGCGATGACCACACAGGCATCCAAAACTTTGCCCTAATTGGATAAAAATAACCAAATCATTAATTAAATAGCTACATACGGTAGTGTTTTTCGTTTCATTAGGGTATGTCACACTGCTTACCTGAAATAATTTTGACCTCTTCATTCTATGAGACCTAGCCATAATATGAAATCTCAAACTATTGACCTATTACCATACGGATAACTTGGTCACCTCACTTACACCACTCATGTGACGATGTTATACAGACTTCGTACAGATCTCAAATTCAACCCCAGGTGTTGGATTTTCATTTTCACCTATTTTACCTAATGACTAACCTGTTTGTTTCAAATGGATTGACAAACATATTATTCACATCATGGCATGCTAACCCCTTATGAATTCAGCCATAACATTAAACATCTCACGCATTTTTCGCACTATGAATCATGTCATGAATCCCAAACACATGATCTGATCTTCTACTTGTGTATCAAAGGGGCTTGGAAAAGGCCTGCTCACCACCTGGTTCGCATTTCTCCAATCGTGGCCAATCTGGAGGGGGATCCGTACACTGACTCAAGTGAGGATTTGGGTTTTAATTCAGATTCAGTTCAACTTACATCTTTCAATCTCGATAGCATGACTAATCCACAAGAAGAAGGTGCGGGGGAGATCCTTACGGGATAAAACTCTCAGCAGATACATCAATCATCGGTGAGTGCAGAGATCGCAACTGCCTTGAATGCCTTTGCCAACAGAGAACAACTAGCATCGCTTATTCGCCAGCACACCGGGAGGGCTCATAATGTAGTGTCCAGCTCGGAGGTTACCCTTAATAACGACAATCTAACTAGCTAGCCCGAAACAGAGGGACCTCCTACCTTGGACAAATTGTGCAGCTGTTCACCACTTTTCTACTGATAAGTTTAATAACTTGTTTGCGAGATTCTAGCTTTAAAGTACAAGTGTTATCAATACCACTTATCAAATAGAAAAATGATGATAACTGCAAGTATACAGTTGCGATGTAGTTTTAAAAGATATCAAACCCACAGGGAAGGAACCAGTTCTAAAGACCAATAAGAGAAATGGAGAAAAGGAAAATAAAATAAATGATATTAATTTTGTTGGGTAGGATGGGATATGATGGTGGATAAATGTATATAGATTAGAGTAGAAGGAATCAGTATAGATTATCCCTACGAACAAGTATAGCAAAGAAAACATGCAAAATCAACGAAGATGTTATGTACACTAGACTAATTTAACAAATTCGATTCTAGATATTCAGATATTCAATTATTCATCGTAGAGCAACACATGAAATGACTTTTCAAAATCTAGTGCAAGCGAATGAAGATGATTATATAAACTTGGATAACAATACTACTATGCTTAGTACGGGTCGCTCTCACATAGCCATATTTAGTAAGTTACCATTCCAAAAATGTCAGCTCACTAAACAATGTTATAATCACAGATCCAGTGATTATACACTATCTCGTTAACCCCAAAACTACTCTTAAAGTTAACTCAAAAGCATATAACTTGATTAATATAAAAGACTCAACACGAAATACACATTATGACATATAGACATATCATAAACTTCAAAATAGAAAGTATAAGTAGAAAGCAAATCAAAGCTGTAAGGTATGCAAGTAAAAGCTATAGTTGATCAAACCGTATCCACTCTTTAATGGGAGTCATCAATTCCCACAATTCTTGCGTCTATTTTGAATTCGGTCTTGACTCGTACAGAACCTCCACTAGGATGCTATTCTTTGTGAATATCGAACAAACGAATATTGAAGGACGAAAACTTTTATTGATAAGTGATTTGCAATTACACTTATACAACAATCGCTCGAATATGTAGAGAAATCTAGTGATCGAAATAAGGTTCGAATCACTTATACATTTTCTCGCTAACTTAGAACGAAACGAACTCTA
>CATIWQ010000833.1:0-23953 GCA_949673415.1 Euphorbia schlechtendalii
ATTTAAATATATCATTCAAAATGTTTCATGTATTTTATGTTGAACGATTAATAAATATATTATGTCGAATGGTTTCTAAATATTCCATTTTCATGAATTTCTATTGTCACTTTACCTAAGTATGCAAGAATTTAGGAGAATTGAAACAATATGTTAAAAATAGATAAAGAGAAGAAAAGTAAAAAGTCGAACAAATTGGAGAATCAATTTTGTTTTACTAAAAAATGAAAAACTATTTTGCATAAGAGGATGTGAAATGAAAAGAAAAAATAAATTAGAAAAGAGTATGAGAAAAAATAATTGAGATGGGAAAAATTGCTAAGAGCAAGGTTTGAATCATGAACCTTGAGATTAAAAACCAACAAACCACTAATGGAGCACTTCCTATTATATGTACTAGTTTAATGCATATTATATATATATAATAAATCCTAAACTATTCCTTATAAACAAAATATTCCGGCCTACCCTCCCTCTACCCTTGGTGACATGTTAAATTTTGAAAAATCAATCGAATAAGAACGTGACAAGTGGTATTTAACATGAACTTAAAGAAACCCATAATAAATTATTTTTCTAAATTAGGCTTAATACATCAACATCTCCTTAAAATTGACTCAGAAAATCGGATGTCACCCCTAACTTTCAAAAGGACCAGTTACCTCCCTTAACTTGGTAAAAAGGATCAGTTAGTCCTATCAACGCCACGTGTTAGAATCTGGATGGTTTAACTTTTCAAAAATGTCATTTTTCTGATTTTCCTCTCTCAAACCAGAAGTTGACACGTGACATTGAGCGAGCAAACTGGTGCATTTTTATCAAGAGAGATAGCTGATCCTTTTTACCAAGTTAAAAGGGGTAACTGGTCCTTTTGAAAGTTGAGGGTGGTATCCGATTTTCTGAGCCAACTTTAAGGAGTTGTTGATGCATTTGACCTCTAAAATAGAATCCTCTTCAACATTTATTTTAGTTCTTCACCCAAATAATTAATTAAATCTCTTATTGCAGCTTCTCACTCCGGCCATACTTCCACCACCTCCTCCATTGAAGCTACCTCCATTAATTACAATCCTTAGGAGTTGTATATGTACCGGCAATGGTGTGTAATGAATATAGATTCTACACAACTGTTGCACAAATTATATTAAAATCTAAATCAATTGAAGCAAGGTTGTTGTCCTTGTTGTTGATTGAGTGGTTGGGGTTTCTGCAATGATCACGTTCATTAACAATACTAAATTTAAATCCAAAACTATCAGTGTACATAAAAACTTTAGCATGTGAAATGTTAATGTTTTTAACAAGAAAATAACAAACAATAACAAATGGGGATAAATCCTGAAAAATAAATCAAATTTTAAATCGACTAGTGGTAGTAAATCAAACCTAGAAATCGAGAGGTTTGTGGCGAGTCATTTCTTACGACGACGAAGAAGGGAGCATATCATAACCGAGATTCATTGCCGTGGAAGGAAAAGTGGCAGTCGATGAGTGAAGAAGATGAAATGAACTTTCTAATTTCCAATTAAACCTTTCATTATATTTTAGTTTCAACCCACTCTCTTGACTAGTCAAACATTGTCATGTCATCCGTCAACTTAGCTTTTAGAGGTTATGTTATGATGTTTTGACAATTTAGGAGGTTAAGTGTCACATTTGAAATTTGGTGGTGGTACATGATATTTTCTGTCAATTTTGAAAGCAAATTATGTATTATGCCATTTGTTTTAAAAGTCGGCCAAGATAGGATTTTTGGAACACAGCTGTAATTTTACATAATTGAGCATTTCAAGATGATCAAGGCGAAAAGTGACGTCAAGACCTAGAAAAATGTTGTCAAATCCTAAAATTTTTTTATCAAAGTCCAGAAAGGTATCGCCAAAATCCAGAAAAATGTTGGTACATGAATTTTTATTTTTATCATATAAATATTTATGTGTTAGTTAAATTTATTATTTTAATTCATTAATAAATATTAAAAATTTAAAAACTATCAATCTGCTTAGTCCCCGCTTAGGCCCCAATTAATCATCGCCTAGGTCTTTGAAGACTCTAGCAGCCCGATTATCACCTTTTAAAACACTAATCAGGTCTATAATAAGTCATATATCATCCCCAACCTTTAAATGTTACACTTCCTCTATGAAGTTGGCAAAACTGACCTCTTCTGGTTTGTTCAACTTTTAAAATATGTTTGATATTCTCTCCCCAACAAAAAACTGGCATGTGGCATTAAGGTGGTAAAAATGACACACCTTTTACAAGTTCAGAGAAAATTATAATAGGAACCAGGTTCTTAAGAACCCTTCTCTCACATGAGTGACAAGTGTCCCTAAAAATTGATTGATGTTATAATTTTGTTAGTTTTTGAAACACATATCTTTCAAGTGGTAGAGAGGTCTCCAAGGACCCGATCCCTATTGTAAATTTTCTAAGTTCGGGAGCTTCTAAAAATTCCTAGGTGGCATTTGAGTTTCAATATGAAGTTGAGGGGCAATTAGAGGGCAAAGCCACGCATTTCACCTTTATAAATTCCTACCCAAAATTTAGGCCTTGTTATCTTCAACTGCAATTCAATTAAATTAAGTTAAGTTCAATTCAATTCAGTTAAGTTAAGTTAAGTTCAGCTATGTGTAGTTATGAATTTACATTGAAATAAGTTCGATTTAGTTAAGTTAAGTTAAGTTCAGTTTTCAGAAGTTGAAGAGAACATAACCTTAGTCCTACACAGTAAAATCACTTTCTTTCATTTAATTGAAAGGTTCAAAAATTACAAGGCATCTTTAGAAGTCATGTGTCTCTAACACCGTATTTACCACGTAAAAGGTTTCTCTAAAGTTGTTGAGGTTAAATTATAGAGTTTTTTTATTCAAAATGAAAAGCATGAAATGAAAATGTTTATTTTACTCTTTATCCTAGAACTAAGAAAGGCATAAATAATTTTACAATAAAGTTCAGTGTTATTAAGACCTCCGATTAACTAAAAAAAACGAAAAACATGGACCCGGTCATAAGAACGGAGATAATATTAAAAACCTATTATAGACTTGGCTCGATAAAATCATGATGATATGACCGGTTGGATAATTGACCTTAAAACCTGGTGTGGGTTAATATATCAAGTATTATATATTTTTTTAAAAAATTAAATAAAACCCTATTAAATAAAATTCTCTGGACCTTTTCAATTTCAGTTATTTTTATTTTATTTACTTCTCTTTAATTTTTTTTTTACTTTGTAATCTTAACATAGATCAATTAGAATTATGTTTTCAATAAAAAATAAATAATTTACTAGTTAATGATAATGACAATTATGTATAAATATCATATATTCATAAGGTTTCGTAAATGTTCTTATATTAATTAAAATCTTACTTTATTATGTAAGCATTAGTTGGTAAACTTTATCATAGTTTAAACTAAACCTGTTCGCGGGCTGGGCAGGAGCCCGTTTTAAGGGGTCGAGTTTGAACACTTATTATTTAAATTTCAGCCTAAACCCGTTAAAACTCGAAATTTTATAAATCGGGCTTGATTTTTATATAAATACTCAAATCCAACCCGAACCCGACTTGACGAATAGTTTTATTTATTTATTATATATATATATACACACACATTAAATTTATAATTATTTAAAATTTTATATTTTATCCTATTAAAATTGTATATTTGGTTACAATAAGTGTTACTTATTACCGCATACACAAGCCATATATTATGTAGTTATGAGAGGGTTTATGTTCAAATATGTTGTCTATTTTTCAACCCTTAAGTTAAAAAGCATAGAAGGTAAACAACATGAGTTTTAAAATATGTTTTATTTACATAATAATGTAAACAAATTTACTTTACAAAAATAATGAAAACATTTATTAATTTTGCAAATGAAAATGATTATAAATTGAAACTGTATGATTTCCTAGCCATAGATCATGGCCTCATAGTGTGGATGTTATTACAACATTTTCTTCCTCTATTATTTCTTTCAATACAAACAAAAAGTCTAATTTGCTACTGACCGCAATTTCTCCCTCTTTATTCAATTCCGTTTCGCTGTTGAACTGAACTTGCCGGGGCCGGGCTTCTTTTATCCAATCTTTCCGCCTATGGAAACCACCGCTCTACGGCACGGCGTCGAATTCCCTTTATTCACTTGCTCTACAGTTGGAACTAAAAGAAAAAACCTCCGACAACTCCAATCCCTCACTCCAATTTTTCACCATAGTTCCCTATCTCGCCGTTTTAATACAAATTCACTCCCTTCTCCTCTCAGATTCTGCTATTTCCGTCACCGGAGTGCCCTCTGCTTTGCTCAGGCCACAGATCACCATGATCACGACCACAGCCACCACCACCACCATCATGATCATCACCACCACCACGGCCATGGAGACGGTGGAGAGCTGAGTGGAGCGCAGAGAGCTGTTATTGGATTCGCTAAATCTGTTGGATGGATGGACCTAGCTAACATGTGGAGAGAGCACTTGCAGCTTTGCTGCTGCTCTGTTGCGATGCTTGTAGCTGCTGCTATTTGTCCTTATTTATTGCCTAAGCCGCTCATTAAGCCTGTCCATAATGCCTTAATGATTGTCGCCTTCCCTCTCGTTGGGGTACAGTTTTCGCTCCACTTTTATCAGTTGTTTTCATTCCTTTTAATTTGATTGGCATTTCTTTCTATTGTGCTTTTAATTCTCTTCTTCTCTTTAGTTGCTCTTCTTTAGTATTCATTTCAGTTTTTTCAGAATTTGGATCTGTTTAGTTCTCAGCTTTGAAATGAAATGTGAATGTTTTTTGATACGTTGCTATTTGTTTTATTGATGACAAACTTATTATTTCTATGGAATTTTAAATTTTTAACAGTATTAGTTACTAAGAAATTGGGAGGAAAACGAGCCTTCATTGTGATATGTTAGGAAGTATTTGCCTTGCAATTGCTGTATTATGTATTGCTGTCTCGCTGTAGATGCTACAAGAATTAACCGGATTACTCATCATTGGAACAATCATAAATTTTACTGGAGAAAAATGCAACACCTGTTTTATGGATTCTGAGAAAATACTAACATGTTTAGTTTATTCTGAGAGTATTAGCATTAGAAAGCTGTTTGGTACATGGGGATCTTATATTATTCAACAAGACCTGTTCATCAACTCTCTTCAACTGGAGTATATTAGTTCAACCGTCCAATTCTGTAATCATCCATGTTCCTTTTACTTGTCACTTAATAGCTGTATGTTTTTGGTAATAATTTCCGTTCATATTCAACTTGGTTGGCCATCCAAATTGACTCTTGGGGATACTTTGTATATGATGTGTGTTTAAATGTCTCTAATGACATGCAGTAGATCTGGCAGATGTATTGGATCTACTTACTCTTTGATGAATGATATTTCTGTGTTTCTTTCAGTAACTTCCTCACTTTTTTCATATTTTTTCACCCATTAATATGTAAGAGACTTTATGCTATTCCGTACGTCAGGTTTCAGCTTCCCTTGATGCACTTATTGATATTGCTGGAGGGAAGGTTAATATTCATGTGTTAATGGCTCTCGCAGCCTTTGCATCAGTGTTTATGGGAAATGCTTTGGAAGGAGGACTACTACTTGGAATGTTCAATCTGGCTCATATTGGTGAACATTTCAAGCTAATGTAACTGCAACTGTTTATTGTAATATTCTCTAAATTTGTTATTCTAAAATGCTTTAACAATTTGCAGCTGAAGAGTTCTTCACCAGCCGCTCAATGGTAGATGTTAAAGAGTTGAAGGAAAATCATCCAGATTCTGCTCTTGTGCTGGATGTGAATGATGAGAAACTACCAGATCTCTCTGATTTGTCATACAAAAGTATCCCAGTGCATGATGTAAAAGTGGGCTCTTACATTTTGGTCGGAACTGGTGAGGTCTGTGACGTCAAATTTGCATCTTATTAGTATTTAATAAAGGATTGTTTTAATTTAGTCGATAATGTAGCTTGCGTAAATGAAATATCGACTATGAACTAAAGAAACTTTCTGAGTGTAATTGTAGTTGAGTTCTTAGTGATTTCAACCTCAAGCTTAGTAAAATATTATGATGGTTTGACCAATCCGTAAAATTACTACTTAGATGTGAATTCATTTAAAAAATATTTTCATCCTCTGATTGTTATTTCAAGTGTCTAGACAAGCATCTCATTTTAGAGACAGCAGTAATTGGCATATTTTGATTTCCTGTATTTTCTAAGTGTCTCAAGTGAAGTTCAATTTTTGTGGGCCTTATATAGAATATGATGTTGGCATGACAGAGTTATGTTTGGATTTGTTGCAGTATACCAATTTTAGTAAAATTTAAGAACTATGTCTCTGTTTTGGACATTGTTTAAATTGCACTTAAATAACTTACCTTGACATCCTTAGATAATTATCCATTCCTGTTGTAGAAAATGAGATTAACCAACTTTTGTAACAAAAGCATGTACACGCAATTGTCAATTTTATGATGCACTGTAGTCTATAGTGATAGTGCAAATATCATCGCTGGGATGAACACCAGAATCAATGGTTTAACTATTGCATGTTGAGAATTATAATCTTTTGCTACATGGTAACTTTCATGTCCCCGCTAATAAGAGGTTGATGTGTAAAATCAGTGCATTTTTCTTGTTAACATCAAATGTAGAATATCATATTAAAGATGGAATAACTAAAATGATATGTTGATTTGTATTTCTACCTTAATGTACAGTATATCGAGATTACCTATTCTATGTATAAGACTTGTATCATGTTCAGGCCGTGCCCGTAGATTGTCAAGTTTTCCAAGGTAGTGCTACAATTACGATTGAACATTTGACTGGTGAAATCAAGCCAATAGAGGCAAAAGTTGGAGACAGGATTCCCGGTGGTGCAAGGAATTTGGATGGAAGAATGATAATAAAGGTATGCTGAAAGTCTGCTTGTGTTTAAAATCCTTCTGAACGTAGTTATGGGAACTGGCATTCCTTTTTTTGTTCTTTATATTGATTTATTATCTCGATGCATGGTTAGGAGTTCATGCGCTGTATGATTTTCTGTCTTCATTTGTATTAAATCGTTAAATTTTGATGGTCCCCTTATGTTCAACTTTTGTATATTTGACTCAGGCAACAAAGACATGGAAAGAGTGAACGCTGAACAGGATAGTACAACTAACTGAAGAAGCTCAATTAAATAAACCAAAGCTTCAAAGATGGCTGGATGAATTTGGGGAGCGCTATAGTAAAGTGGTAGTAGGTTTGTCTGTTGCTGTTGCTCTGCTTGGTCCATTTCTTTTCAAGTGGCCATTCTTTAGCACATCAGGTAACTTGTAAGACATGTCAATCTTTTTAGCTGTGGTATCAGATTATATTCCGAGTACTTTTGTTTGAATCTTGTATGCTATTGACGTTATTTGCTTGACCTTAACCCTATGTTGCTTTTGTATAATGTTTATAGGTGGCTTGCTAAATACTTCTCAAATTTTTTAGTGCTACCATAAATTATTCTGTTATGGTCCTTGGTTCTAGTTATTGGAAAGGGCTTATTTTCTGTTATTTGGTTTAGGGCTCGTTTAGTGATAACCCTTTGATATCTTGGTGAAGGGCTCATTTGAAAGAGAGAGCCCTCTAGTCTCTCTAGACTTTTTTTCTGGAATTCTTGCTTTTTTCCGCTGCCCTTGTTCCAAAATAAGTAGTGGAAACCGCTCTCTAGTTCTAGCAACTAACTGCTATTATAATTTCTGCTGCCTAATTTAGTGAATGTGACAGCTGTAACTAACTAACTTCTGCCCTTTCCAGACATTAAAAATATAACAATTAACTTATGGGACACGCATAAGAAAAATTCATATAGGACAACAAATTTTTAGTCCACTCACACAAAGAAGACAAGTAGGTACATATTATGGCATCATGTGTTTGCTGCCGCACATTATATGTAGTTGAAGGCATTTGCAGATGTTAATACATGGTTGAAACAAAATATTTTATCATTTTATGAGTAATTAATGTAATATTTGGGTAAGAAACCACACACCAGAGTTAGTGTTTGCTAGTTGCCTAATATTTCTAATTGCTGCAGGATAGCATAACTCGGGAAGTGTAAAGAACCTGTTTAAAAAATTGCACCTTTACTCTACCTATATATGTGAGAGTGATGACCTTGATTCGAGATATATCTCATAAAATTATTTGTGTAATATCATGGTTGAAATAATTGTGATGTATTGGCTAATTTACGAGCTATGACAAACATTATCATTATAATATATTTCCTAGAACAATGAAACCTTGCTGGACAACCCATGGTTTTAGTAAACGTAGTACCTCTGTAGTCTTTTGGTTCTAAAAATATGTTAGAGCAAATTTAAGATCGACTATTAAAGTATTTCTTGGGTAGCAAGCAAATTTTTCGATGTATGGATATCTTTGTTATTTCAGAGATTCTCTATCTCAATCACTTCATTGCATTTTTAGGATATTCATTTGAACAAATCCTTGCTTTTTGCTTTGTTTAATTTTGGGTAATGGTGTAGTCTGCAGAGGATCAATTTACAGAGCTCTAGGGCTTATGGTGGCAGCATCACCCTGTGCCTTGGCTGTGGCTCCATTGGCATATGCAACAGCAATTAGTTCATGTGCGAGAAAGGTACAATTAGCCTTTTCCTAAAACATAAGAAATTTTACCATGCTAACTAACTGTATAGAACAGATAGTTTGGATTTCAACAACAATCTTTAACTACTTTTGGCCCAAGTACATGGATCATCTTTTTCCCCTATTCACCTTTAGAAAGATGTGAGCTAACATGCTCTCTCGTTCATTATAGCTGGTATTAATTGCTCAAGTATAGGAATCCTTTTTACTCTCAGGCATTTTACCAGTGTGCAGAAAATATTGGGCAGTGAGTCTATATCAACTATTTAGTTCCTTTGGTTTCAGTATCATTATATGATGTAATTTGATACAGAGCTTTATTTTTTGAGGATGAATGTGTTCTGACAATTATGGAAATTTTTGTCAAAAGGGAATACTGATTAAAGGTGGTCAGATTTTCGATGCTCTGGCTTCATGCCACACAATTGCATTCGACAAAACTGGAACATTGACAACTGGAGGGCTCATGTTTAAAGCCATCGAACCAATTTATGGACACCAAGAAGGAAACTGTAATGTGAGCTTCACTTCATGCTGCAGGCCCAACTGTGAGAAAGAAGCTCTTGCTGTTGCAGCTGCTATGGAAAAGGGTACTACTCATCCAATTGGAAGGTAATTTGCCAGAAGGATACCATTCCGTTTGTTATTTCATTTGGGATGTTGATATTGTAGTTAGTAGCATGACTTTTTTTGCTAAATTTACTTAGCCCAAATTTCAGTATTTTGCAATTGGACTTCTGAGCCCGACAAATGGGACAAGTTAGCTATGTCGTCACTTAATCCGTCTCATATGCTTACTATATCTCGTCTTTTCATCGTCTTCTTCAAGGCTTAACAATTCTATTTCATTTACTAGTATTACTACTATCATTTAGGAATTTTGGATCCATCGTACTTTTTAATTATTATCACAATGTTTCATTTTCTTGAATGTCACTGGTTGTTAATTTACTTACATGGAGTTTTATGATGTTTGTAGAGCTGTTGTAGACCATAGTATTGGCAAAGACCTGCCTTCTATTTCTGTAGAAAGTTTTGAGTACTTCCCTGGTAGAGGTCTTACTGCAACTCTGAATAACACTGAGGTACTGTTTTTTCAGAAATGTACTTTTAACATGGAACAATGTAATTTTGCCAATTTAAGAATTCATCATAAGACATTATCCCTATTTCTTGTTCATTGTCTGTTATTACACACTGCAATATTTTTATTCTTTATTTTTAAGCACTTTACTAATTGAATTTTCTTACATTTCCATTTTTACATGAATTAACAAATTTTTTTAACTTTTATAGTCGGTTACTGAAGGAGTTAAGTTGTCAAAGGCATCACTTGGTTCTGTGGAGTTCATCACTTCACTTTGTAAATCTGAAGATGAATCGAAAAAAATCAAGGAAGCTGTCAATGCATCTTCATATGGAAGTGACCTTGTTCATGCTGCTCTTTCTGTTGACAAAAAGGTATGCATTCATAAACAAAGCTTTGCGTTTTGCTGTTATTAGATCTTAGATTCTGATGTCCTAGAAACAAACAGAAAAGCATCCATGTCTTAGATTGTTTTCTGGAAGTGCTGCCCTTGAAATGAATGATGAACAATATATCCAAGTTAATCTTGAGGTGGAAAAGATGTTTTGGACAATATGAATGAGAATGGAATTTAACTACTCAATTTCTTGCTCTATAAGTAACTATTGGATTTTATAGTGCCACCGAATTTGAAACGTTTCTTATGCTCATTTCGACTCTACTCCCTTAAATTTTTATGCTAGTAAAGTAGAAGTAGCTTCATCTAGATGACTAGACCAATATATCGAAGTTATAAGATTGTCATGATATAGCATGCTTTTCCCATCCTTACGTTTCCATATTATGCATCCACGGACCAACATCAGTGCCTTTATGGGATATAAGTAGCCACCAGTCTTAGTATGTAGTTGTCTTTTGTGCCTAAGAAGCCTTCATATCTTACACAGGTCACTTGTAACTCAACTTCGTCATGTGCACTTCATCTTCAGAAGAGAAATTGCCTCTATCTAATAACAGAGGCTTTAACATGTTTATCTCTCACCCGTTTCACTGTTTTTAGTTTCTTTTAGCCCTTAGAATCCACAGTAGCACGTTACATTTTAGGATCCATCAATTTGCTTTGTTGATGCAATCAAACTAGGTGGACTACACCCCAACAGAAACATATTCTCGGCCCAAGTATTTGGGCTGAGGAAAAGGTTATTGCATTGGGTTCTGTTTTTGGGAAAAGGCTAGCTAATAGTTTTTCTGCAAATTTGTCATCATAGGCGCAGAAGGCATATTAGGACATAGCTGAAAATTGATATTTGTTGTATAGCAGGTCATGGTTGTATTGTGTACAATAGGCCGCTGACAATATATCGATTACAGAATGAATCTTCATTGTCTCTACCATGTTTTTCTGGTGAGGCAGAATATTTAATTCAACTACATGTGCTGTTTTTTAAATGTTATCCACATGTGTAGGTTACGCTGATTCACCTGGAGGATAGACCTCGAGAAGGAGTATCTGATGTCATAGAAGAGTTAAAGACTCAAGCAAAGCTACGGGTTATAATGCTAACTGGTGACCATGAATCAAGTGCCCACAGAGTTGCTAAAGCTGTAGGTATCAGTGAAGTTCACTGCAGCCTCAAGCCTGAGGAAAAGCTCAATCATGTGAAAGCTATCTCTCGGGATACAGGTCAGCCCTAGTGACATATTTCAAGATAATGCTATCTGTTTTATATGTTTGAATTGCGAGGCACATTTCAGAAGTGGATTTGGCTACTTCTGTTTAGCATCATACTTAGCCTTTTTTTGTGTCATTTTCCTTTATTCTTTTTCATACAAACAAGCCTTTATAAATGCATTTCCCCCGAAATGCTATTTTGGAAATTTTATAATGGGCATATTGTTGTTGACATTTCTTTATTAAGTCTTTATCATCTTCTCTTGCTCAATTGATCGAAAACAAGATTTCAAAACCTCATACTTGGCCTGTGTGGGATTGTTATCAGAGTTGTTGTGATGAAAATTTTCTATTACAAACTTTTAATAGAACAACGTATTTTGGTACTGGGCAAAAGATTGTGACTCTTAATACTAATCAATTAGAAATTGTTTGCTTTTAATTTCCAGGGCTTTTCGGGGACAGCAGCCTGGAAAAGCTTGAAAATGGGGAGCTTTTCGGAAAAGCAATCCCGAATTGGCCCTTAATTACCACAATGTTTTGCTGTTGATATTTTCCCCATTTTAGTTTCTTGTGTGTGATGTTCAAGCAATATCTTGCATGGAATGACCTGAAGAAATAAAAATGCATTCCAACTTATTCTCTGAACAAATTTTCGGAATATTATCGCAGGGGGTGGTTTGATAATGGTAGGTGAAGGTATAAATGATGCACCGGCCCTCGCTGCTGCAACAGTAGGGATTGTTCTAGCTCAACGTGCAAGTGCAACCGCCATAGCTGTTGCTGATGTACTTTTGCTACGGGATAACATATCCGGTGTTCCATTTTGTATTGCCAAGTCTCGCCAAACAACTTCCTTGGTACTTCCTAGATTCTGTCTTCTTCAACTGTTATTTTCTACAGGATCATAGTCTTTGTTCTCATGCAATTTGTTTGATACAGGTCAAGCAAAGCGTAGCCCTTGCTTTAACTTGTATCATTTTGGCATCTCTTCCATCTGTCTTGGGATTTCTTCCCTTATGGTTGACGGTATGTTTTAAAATTAATCTGTTACTCCCTCCGTCTAACTACTAAATATTGTTGTTTAAACTAATTCGCAGTTTTTAAGATAACAATTAACCGAATGAGTTGATTTACTAACTTACCCTTTCATAAATGTCCTATTCAATTTTCAAGACTTCATTAATATGTTCAACAAAAACAATTTGCTAGTGTTTCAATATTGATTCCTATAGACTTATCTTATTACTGTAGATTGGAATATAATTACCCTAGAAGTTGAACAAATTAATAGGGGTAGGAATGGAAAACTTAGAGAAAAAACATTTTGGAGATACAAAATAACAATAAAAAAAGAGAAATCAAAATCCTTTTAAAATGGCAATATTTAGTAGACGAAGGGAGTACTTTACAGTGTACTATTCTACAACTTTTTCCACTTGTTACTATATTCCAGTTAATAGTTTCATTTTTCAAGTAGAAAAATGATATATTTCTTCTATTTTGGAATTTAAAGTATAATGTGAAAAATAATTTGCAATATTGTTGATTGCGATATTTCACTTGGTGAATCCCGATTTAAGATCGATCCTTAAGTGGTTATGAAGTTCGAAATTTCGAAGGTTGTCGAGATTTAGTGAAATGGTTAATGAAAGTTTTTTGTTTTTATCACTGTGTAGGTTCTTCTCCATGAAGGCGGCACTCTTCTTGTTTGCCTCAATTCAGTACGTGCTCTAAATGACCCCAAATGGTCATGGACGCAGGGCTTAAAGCATGATGTAAAACTGTTAAAATCTAGACTGGTGTCAGTAAAGACAGAAGATTCTGGCTCCATACAGGCTGCTCCTTCCTAACTTGGGGTAAATTTCCTTGCTACTTTTATTTCTTAGCAGATTTATTCTTGTGGTTATTTTTGCACAGTTTTGTTTGTCATTTATGCTACGTGTAAAGGACACGTGATGAAATTGGAGCAAACTGACCTCCTAGAACTATTTAAGTATTGATCTATGTCAATGTCACCCTTCAAGTTGTAAAAATGCTTTCATATCAATAAAAATGATGTTACCGGTGAGATGCGTTATTTTTACTGCTTTTATAATCGTTTATTTGACAAGGGGAAGCTTTAATTTTTTTTTTTTTTTTTTTTTTGTAAATGAGACATTTTCGTCAAATTTGTTTTAATTGTGAGGTTTAAATCCACAACCTCACACTTCTTTAGAACTTCTTTAAAAGTTAGTGGTCACTCAGTCATTGCATATTGGTTCTCAATTTGATATCTGATAGCAATTATTCTATATGTTCTAAATGAAACTATTTTATAAGTTGTTTTTAAGTTAAAATAATAAAATTTAAGTCATATAAACATTTCTAAATAAATTTAAATGTGTCCATCAATGTCACCAGATAGACCAAAAAAGAGATGATCAAAGCTAGGTGTGTGGTTCAGGTTAAGGCCAAACTAGTTTTGATTAAAAATTAGTTGAATTAATTAGTTAGTTTGGATAACCGTTAGGAAGTTATGATTGTTTCCGCATTAAATGGAGTTCAAATTTTTGACCCATCTACCAAAACTTGTGATCTTGTACTACTCATCACTTCCAAAAATCAATTTCAACCATAGCTACTAACATTAAATTTTGCAGTTCCAGTTCATCCATTAGTGGTTTTTATAACGGGAGCAATTTGTATTTTACATGCAAATTCATCATGTGATCTTAACACATGATCCCAAGTAAATTCCGGAATTGTATTTTCCCCAGTTCGTTGAAACTCAAAATATTGCTCAAATACTTCATATACTTCATATCAACGTTTGTTGAAGTTTAATCCAATATGATATTATGAGGCAAAGTAACGGTTATTGATTTCAGCAATGATTCAGTGACTTGTACTTTTGCAGTTTCCATCGAACCAACATACAATTATCAACGAAAAACAAAAATCCAACCCGAAAATAGAAAATTATAAAATTAATAGGATTATAATTATGAGATATTTTTGTTCTTTTCTTTTCCTTCAGTTTCAACTTTCAGTACACCCTGATCAGAATCAGGGATTCAAAATGGGTAAAAAGCAGAGAAGAATTTAACCTCCCCCAATCAAAATTACACTTCCATTTCTTCGTTTTTTTCCCACTTTCCTGTTTTACCTCTGATCAAAACATTCTTCACCACGGTAAGTTCAACTTTTTACCCTCCTTACTTCTCTCTCCGATCTCTGTACAATGCCCAAAATTATTCCCTAAACAAAGAGGAAAATAACAAAAGCTCAGTTTTTTTCGCTCTTTTCTTCCTACTACTGCTGTTCATTTTCACTAACTACTTATTAAACTCGGTGTTTCGCCGCATTCCTAAATCCGTCGCCGCCGGCTGCCTGATAACACATACCAAATCCGCCGCTGTAACCGCTTTGCTCCATCATATAGTCCCTCACTTCTCTCTTTATCATATCTTGCATCACCGCCATAAACTCCGCCGGAAACCCCACAAGTCCTCCAACACTATTCACAACGTTCTGCTGCACAGCCGTCGCAACAGCGGGGATTGGATTGATCGCCGGCATCATCCAGGATATTTTATTCGTTGCCGCCTGAGTTGCTAGCTCAGGCGGTGGATGCACCGGGGTTGAATCCGCCGGCCTATTCGACACCTCAGAGGAATCAGCTCCGGCACCGGGAAGCGAAAGGCTCAGAGACGTTGGAGGATCATTGTTATCGCAAGACGACGTCGTTTCGACAGAAGGGAAAACTGCTCCACTTCTAGCCTTGGGTTTATACAAATGAGAAGAGGATAAAACGGGAATGCTAGAATCGCTGACGTCAGATCCGGAAGGGCTTCCCGGGTTCATATAGAGTTCAGTAGAAACAGGCACACCGGATCCCGCGCTCACCGATCTTTTCAACGGCTGACAGTTAGCACCCAAATTACCATCATACCCTTCCTGATCATCGTCCGACGAGCACTTCCTCTTAAGAGTAGAGTTCCAATGGTTCTTAATCGCGTTATCAGTCCGGCCACTAAGAAGCCTAGCGATTGTAGCCCACTTGTTACCAAACCGCGCGTGAGCTCTCAATATAGTCTCATCCTCTTCAGGAGTAAAAGCTCTATGCTCCACCTGAGGAGACAGCTGGTTACACCACCGGAGGCGGCAGGATTTCCCAGATCGGCCGGGGATCGATCTGCTTATCAAAGACCAGTTGCGAGGGCCGTGCTTCTCAACAAGCTTCTGCAACGCATCGTCTTCCTCAGGACTCCAAGGGCCCTTGATCCGATCAACTTCTTTCGCCGTAATCGCCATGGAAAAAGGTAAAATCTGAACCGAAATCAAAGCTTTTTTTTTGTTCAAATTTTCAGTGCGGATTACGATTAAAAGATGAAATGATAGGATAGATCGTAGATCTGAATGGGGTTAAGAGAAAAGAGATGGTTATATATAAGGGGGGGAGAGGCGGTGAGAGAGAGTAATGGAGCAGTGCGATGGTTCGAGGCAAGCGGTTGAGTTTTAGAGAGGGAACGGGAGGTTTTGGGATACAGCTGGCTAATGGACACGCGTCAGCTTATGTGAGCTCTGATTTAACGTATTGGTTTGCTTTTTTTTCTTTTATTTTGTTTTTGTGGAGTTTGTTTTTTTTTAATGGAAACTGAAATTGAAAAGTGATAATTGGTGGAGTGAGTGCCGTTATGGAGCGTGAGTTGCACTTTCTGTTGCATTGGAATTGGGGAATTTGATTGATAATGGAGCGGTGGGTTTTGGTTTGGAGCGTTTTATTTGTTGTATTTTTCAATTTCGAATTATGGAGTAGTTTTTTGAAAACCTTCCTTCTAGGGGAATTATATTTATTTCACTCATTTTATATATAGTTTTCTCATATGATATAAATTTCTATTAAACTGAATTTTTGCTAAAAAAACACATGAAAATAAATTTAATGAAGCAAGGAAAATTATACTGGGGAATAGGATATTTGTTTGGAATATCAATATATAACATGTGCCTCACTTTAGTGTCAAAGTATTCAAAGTACATAGTTTTAAAGATAAAATTTCATAAAGCAAATAAATGTAAATCTATTTTTCTAATGTTGGTCTGGTGGTCATCACTTCTTAAAAAATTTGAAAGATTTGGGTCGTGAGTTAGACCCCAATTCATAAAATTTGATTAAAACTGTCGTATTTATTCGGATATACCAAAATATTGGAAGCTACGCTAATTATTTTATGATTTTTCATTCTTGAATGTATAATTTCATAACACTAATATTTTTTATGGTGACATTATCTTTACTTTGTAATTTTCAACCATTAAATTTCACATTCATTGATCCAATGATTATAATAGACAAAGGAATTATCAATAACATCGTCCAAAACAATGTCACCGTAGAATTTCATATATGTAAAAGTTTTGGATAATGATAATTTTGTAAAAGGGTAAAGTTCGAACACATACTTATGGTTTGGCCATTTTGCAAAAAGATCATTTTGGTTTGGTCATTTTGCAAAAAAATTATTTTGAAAATTTTTTTTACAAAAGGATGTTTGCGGTTTCAAAAGCTAGCAAAAAAAAAACATTTTTCAATTATGTTATGAAGAGATGTATTCTTTTCCATTTTGAACTGAAATTTTGCATGTTAGTTAATAAAAATATAATACACATTTATAATAAATATTAAAATTTTTTACAAACACAAATATTTTTTTATTTTAAATGTGATGATAATTTTTAAAAAACATAATAAAATAAGAAATTGCTCAAATTTTGATGTATAATAAATTATGTGATTAAATTATAGAAATGTTGAAATATTTGAAATACCTCCTCTAATAATATTTTTTTTAATGAAAAAATATTTCATATAAATTTTTGAAATCACAAGTACAAGTACCTTTTTACAAAATTAATTTCACAAAAATCATTTTACAAAACGATTAAATCACAAAGAATGTTTTTTAAGTTTCATCGTAAAAAGAATAAACAATTTTTTCCTTTGTACCTAAAATTTTCACTTCATTCTCAGTTCTAATAATATCTCATCAAATTATATTCCAATGTAACTTTACATTATTTTCTGAGCCAAAATTTTATTAATACTTCCTTTTAAATTATCAAGTACACATGATTAGCGCAATCATGAATTTATAAACCATTGGTCACGAAATACATAGTTCTGCAAATTGTTTTAACTAAATGTCTTGGTTATTCCATCTCCCCGATTTTTATAATGCTAGTCATTTTAAACATTTTACTTGTCGTTTATTAATATTAATGCAATTTTCAACAATTTTTTTCTAATTTACTCTTGTATTAATTAGGATAAAGATCAAGTGTTATTAATTTATAAGTTGATTATCAAGAAGAAAGAAAGTTTTATCATAAAATAAAATGAATAAATTAATCATTTTATTAAATTAAATGTCATTAATTTTAATAAAAAGTTTGAAATGACTAATATTAAAAATCAGAAAATCATTTTTAACAATATCAACTTTACTTTTCTTTTATGATAAGTTTTGTAACCATTGTTCTAGTAATGATAAAAAGACAAGTAAAATTAATTTTGACATTGTATTGAAAACAAAATCACCACATGTTAACTATGTTACCATTCATTTTATTACATGTGACATTTTCTTTATGTGTTCTTACTTTCGTTCTCTTTAAAAAAAATTTTGTTGAGGACACCCAAATTTAAGATTTTCTTTTTCCTTTTTAACCATCCAATGACTGGCTTAACTTTAAATCGAAGAGAGGTAAAACTTTGAAGGAAATCTGTCAAACAATTAGGAAGGTAGAAACACGCGGCTTAAAAGGAGTCGGAAAAACAATAATTCAAAGGAAAGATATTTTACTGTTATGGAAGTTATGGAGACAAATAAAATCTGATAAGTGATAACCATAAAATTATTGAACAATAATCTTAACTAAATATATTAATAATAAATTTTTGGATAATGATGTTAACGGTTGGGTATGGTTTATAACTTTGACTCACCCTCTGCCAGCCTGTATACCATTTTCCCCTTTTATTTCTTTTCAAAATTCTGATTTCTTTTTACTTAAATTCTGATTTCTTTTCTTTTATTTATTATTGCAATTAAAAAAGTAGTAAATAAAACAGAAGAACGGCCGCACGGAACTGCTGCTGAGTTGGCAGAAAACGACAAGATTGGTAGCCGAATCAGACAGAGAATCATTACTGTATATTTCCTGCATTTGCCAGCCTGTATCCTTACCTTCCTACCGGCAACTGTCGGTTTCCTCCTTTCTTTCCCATCTAATTTAGTCCTCTTCACCTGTACGGAACCGGTGACTAAGTTACTTTAATTGCACACGCCCCCAGGAGAATGCATTTTCTTTCCCATCCAACTGATTTTTTCTTTCTTTTTTACTATGGCATTGAATAAAAATGGGAGATTTTTTATTTTATTAAATTAAATCTGAAGGGATATGGGATGTGATATTTTAAATGCAGATACAAATACGTATCTCGTGTCTGTTACTCGTACACAGTACCTAATTCTCGTGTTGTTGTGTGAATAAAAAAAGACGGTATTTTTTATTTGTATTTCTTTTGTTGGTTCCATGGTTAAAGCCAAATGCATCTACAATTTAAAAAATTAAAGAATCAGTTATTCTCTTAACTTGGTAAAAATGATCAGTTACCCTTTTAACTAGGTGAACATGCATCAGTTTACTCCTTCAATATCACATATCAGCTTCTTGTTGGAAAGAGAAAAATCAGAAAAATAACATGTTTGAAAAATCAAATCAATCATATTTTGACAAGTGACGTTGAGGGGCTAACCGTTGCATTTTTGCCAAGTTAAAGGGAGCAACCGGTCCTTTCAAAAGTTGAGCGTGACATTCAGTTTTCTAAACCAACTTTAAAAGGTGTTGATGTATTAAGCCTCTACAAAACAACAATCAGTTTTTGATGTACTATGATTGGCTTGAGTTTAATCCAACAGGAAGAAAATGCAAAGTAATCCAAGTGGTGCGAAAAGTTTTATTTTTAAATTTGTCCATGAAGTTGATTTTGAAAAAAAAATCAAATATTTTTAAATAAATAATATGAAATATCAAAATATATTGTTCAAGGTTAAAACACACAAATCTATAAAATGTTTGTGAAACTAATTTATTAAAATAACAACTTAAAAACAATATCAACCAGATTTTTAATTTATTTCAATTTATGCAAATATGCTTAAAGAAAATTAAAGATTTCATCTGACATCTTGAGTGTGATTCAAGCATGTGGTACTTAACCCATAGTTTTGGAACATTGGTCACAAAAGTATCAAATAGTTAATCACAACTATCAAAACTATCAAATGGTTGAGGCTTGTTTCCGACTTCAAATTTATTTTTAATAGTGTTATTATTTGTTACACGACACTTACTTGAGCCAGGAAATAAATTCACTCAGAATTCATACTTGTAAGTTTAAGCATATTTGGTTTAAATTTTAATATTCAACGGCAATAAATATTCTATTCGATTATTTAATATTTTGATTCACGTTTTGACTTTTTGAGAATACAAAGTTTTTTTAATAAATATTGAATTTGAAGATACTGTGTATCGAACCCGAGACCTTCCAATTCCTTTTTGAGAGATGTACTAATAAAACTAACAAAAAAAAATCGATTTTGATTCTATTCAATTCAATTATAAGAAAATTTGTATAAAACCCAACTAAATTCTAGTTTTCATATATACATAGACTAATTAAAGTCAAACCCAACACTCTAATTTTCGTGATGAAGTGACATTCTAATGTAACTATAATGTTTACTCACTCCTATATCTTGTCAATCAATCCAAATTTAATTGTATTTTCCGTAGGTTCGAAAAACTCAAATTTTTAAAAAATATTCTCACTGTGGGAATATTGATTTTTCAATGTAATCTGGTTCAATTAAATTAGTATTTGCAGGAAAATTCATAGTTCATTTATTTCGGTTTAAATCAAGAGCTCACCCTAATATATGTTTATAAATTTTGCTAGCCCTTCATACAGACATCAATGCAAAGACTAACTTTTATAATAAT
The DNA here is from genome assembly GCA_949673415.1 of Euphorbia schlechtendalii. Taxonomy (NCBI): domain Eukaryota; kingdom Viridiplantae; phylum Streptophyta; class Magnoliopsida; order Malpighiales; family Euphorbiaceae; genus Euphorbia; species Euphorbia schlechtendalii. Next base: position 20,412 of record CATIWQ010000833.1, read on the forward strand.
AATAATAGTAATAATAATAATAACAACAACTTTGTAAAAATCAGAATAATATCGAAGTGAAACTTGTTTAATCGAATAATGATTTTCCTTTTTCTACATGTTACTTGATTTGTTAAGTGTGGTTACGGTAGGTCGGTGGTAAACTATTTTTTTTATAAAATTTTAGGTTATAACTTTAGAAGCATTTGTAGGAGTCAGTGTTCAAACTCTTGTCAGCTCACCCACTTTGTAAATGTATCGCTTGGACTAAGTTTGTGAGCGGTGGAAACTATGATCCTAAGGTTTTTGGCGTATAACTCTGTTATTCCCAAAAGACATCACCTAGCAAGTGCACCAGGATCAAATGTAGTGTGGTAAGAATAAGATCATACCCCACAAAGAATACTCTTTAAACTATTTGAAGGTTTCCCTAGACATGCTAATATAGGATTCTCTATTTTTGAGGTTTTTGGTGATAAATTGATTAACTAATAAATAAATTCAGAAATATAAAAACACGAAAATAATAATAAAAGCACAAGCTCACCTACCCAAGAAAAGTCTTAAGATTTCTCCCAAGCAGGTTTTGCCAATACTTACTAAGCACATAGATCTAAGGTATTTCAACCAAATTTCTCTAAACTTACCCTTCGGCCTCACTTGGGTTCTAAGAATTGCTAAATCAAGTCTCCCTCGGTGCTTATTAAGCTAACAAAACTCGCATTAAGGTCAGTTGAACATTTAACTTAAAGTTAAAACCCTTGTAGACACAATCTCTGCTAGGTCTCATGTAACAAGTGTGTTTGTGTTCTAACTATAGCAAGTTTTCCCTCGGTTCTAGTTGCGATAGTCTAGTATTATAACTCGGTACTTATGATTATCAATATAAAATTATTATTAAAACATGCTATCAACCAATAATATCAAGTAAATAAGACATACACTGATTGAATAAACCTTGAACGACTTGTTCAAGATGTGAAATTAAATCTAATCTATGACCTCTTAACCTCACGACCTCCAAGATCTCCAACTAATTGGTTATGCGTGGTATTTATAATCACCAATTAATTAAAAAGGAGATAGCTAAAACTAAATACTAAATAATAAAGTAATAAAAAGATAGAAATAAATCATCATTAGCTTTATCCTAATTATAATTATTACTCTATTTAAAAGAAAAATAAAATCTTAATTAAACTTAGTCCACTAAGTATATGAAAATCTCCTAATTAGTATGAGCAAATCTCTCTTTATTCCTCTTTAGTGTAAGTCCATTCCAGACCTCAAGTGATTAAAATTCAGCTACAATTCTTTCCTTTTCGATCTTTTCAAACTTTTCCTTGAATTTTGTCACATTTTTGTCTTTAACAGTTTTTTGAAGAAGTCTTTCCCGAAATACGCAAACATGATTTTACACAACAATAAATCCCTTATCAATCTCTATATTTCTACATCTTTAATTTTTAGTTTTCTTTTTGTTATTTTTTGTAACATGTCTGATTCATCAGAACTTTGTCCGGACTACATCCAGGTTCGACCCGAATCACGAAGTTGCTTAAGTTTCCCAATATTAAATATGTTATCCATTTATTTTCATTTTTTCTGTATATTTCTTTTGAATATGGTTTTTGCTGTTTTCCTTTCAACTTCAATACGTACGATTTGTTTAACAATTAAAGTGTTAAAAAACAAGGCCTTGATAAAAAAAATACAAGACCATAATACTAATATTAAATAAAATTTTAGAATATAAAATATTATCCGAATTTTTTAATTTACTACCTATGCTATTAACAAATTTTGTAGTTCCCCAGTTGTAACAATTTCTACGGACACAATATTGACAAATATTTCGGAAAATGTGATGATAACATTTACTTCCTCCGTCTACTAAATATTGTTATTTTAGAGAGATTTTGATATTTCCTTTTTATTATCATTTTGTATTTTCAATGTGCTTTTTCTCTAAGTTTTCCATTCCTACCCCTATTAATTTATTCAACTTTCAATAATATCATATTTTAATATCCAATAACAAGATGAGAAGAGTATAGAAATCAACATTTAAACATATTAATGAAGTCTTGAAAATAGAGTATGACATTTATGAAAAGGTAAATTAGCAAATCATCTCATTCGGTCAATTGTTATCTTAAAAACAGTGAATTTGTTAAAACGATAATATTTAGTAGATGGAGAGAGTATTTATTATTATTTTAAAATTTCAGTTAAATTCTCCACCACCTCATTTAAGTAATTTGGAACGGCACGGATCTTAACTCCATTCCATACTCTCGCTATATTCTTGGGCTCTATTCTTTTCAACTGAAACTGAACATACTGAAACTGAACTGAACTGAACGATACTAAACTGAATTGAAATGAATTGAAACTGAACTGAAACTTATTATTCTGAAACTGAAAATACTAAAACTTAATTGAATAATAAATATTCATATCAATAATAACAACTTTACCTTTTAACTATATAATATTATATTTTTGTTTCATTAATTTTATTATAATATTTTGTTGGATCCTTAATTTTTTTAGTATTAACAAAAATGACATTTTGTAATATTATTTTGGGACAAATATAGTTTAATTAAATATACTACAAACTGAAAAAAGTAATTAAATTAGTAGAGCGGAATTCTAGAGTACAACAAATTTGAGAGATGAACCAAAGCAATAGCTAACCTATCGATGAAGATAGTGAAAAAGACGATATAGAAGAAGATTGAATTAGAAAAATTAACCTAATCATGAATCATAATATTGTAATATTTCTTAATTATATTGTTAGTATTGCGAATTTTATTGTACAACAAATTTGGGAGATGAACCAAAACAATATTCAACATGTCGATTAAGCTGGTGAAAATGATAACATGAACGTAGATTGAATTAGAAAAAATAACCTAACCGTGAATTATAATATTATAATATTTTTCAATTATATTTTAATAGGTATGCTTTTTAATACTTTATAAATTAATTATTTTATCTATTTATTTTTAATAAACAAAGTCCTTCGTTATTAATGATAATAAATAATCAAACTTTAACATATTATTAATAATATTATTAAATAATATTTATTACTTGCTATTTATTTTATTAATGATTAATATTTTTATTTTATTTTCTAATTCTAATATATATATATATATATATATATATATATATATAATTACTTTAATAATATTTACAATAATATATAAACTGAAACGAAACTGAAATTGAACTGAACTGAACTAAATGGGCTATTAAATAAGTTGAAAAGAACAGAGCCTTGGTCGAGGTACAAGCCCAGCGTGTGTCAAATTTGAACAATGATTTTATACTAAATTTAACATATAGTTGTTAATGTTTGAAATTTTTATAATCAACCGGATGTTGTTCAATTGGTGCAAATCAAAGTGTGATGGGTGGATATGGATTCGAAACCCTACTTTTTCAAAATTCATATTATTAAAAAAATTGAACTTTTATAAATCAGATTCAACTTTCATACAAATACTCAAGTCTAGTTCAATGAATACTATATATATATATAA
>CATIWQ010000846.1:0-23007 GCA_949673415.1 Euphorbia schlechtendalii
TGAAGAAGATAGTCAACCCATCAGCATTCTTACCAAAAGAAAGAGGGGAGATTTTGATCCTGACATGGTAATTCCCAGTGAAGATGAGGCTGAGAAAATCGAAGAAGAAAAAGATGAGGAGAAAGAGCTTGAGATTGGTGCTGATGATGAGGGAGAGAAGGTGGAGAAGATTGAGGAGATCAAGGTGAGTGAAGAGGAGAAAAGAGAAAAGAAGGAAAAGAGACAGAGAAAGAAGAAAGCCAAAACTTATGGCGAAATTATCATTGCTAAAGATGATCCTGAAAAGGATGACATGATAAGGGTAGTAAATCGAAGCTTGGTGGAGGTCTACACTCACGTTCCTCGCCAAGGGACAGTTGGGGATATAAGGATTGTTGTTGAAGAAGCAGAGAAGAAGGCTTTAACAAAAGGAAAGAAAACGCCTGCTCCAGAGGAGTTCACAAGTAAAATGAAGGAGGAGAGCACGTCTGAAACAGAGGAGGATAACTCAGAAGAAATAGATGGTAAGGTTTTGGAAGGGACCTCAGTTGATTTTGACTTGCCCTTAGGGGCTCTTCCAGTGGTCCCAAGTCCAGTCCCTCCAAAGGTGGCTAATCCTACCAACTTCTTACTGGAGAAGAAACCATAATCCCCTCCTCTGGATCAACAAGTATCTGTATTTGATCCATCTCATCTCTTCACTGCATCTCTTGAGACACCACAACAATTTCTATCTACTCCAGGAGGATATCCAACAGGTAATATAGATCCTCTTAAAGTAGCAGCTTCAATTGCTCAAAATATATCAAAGGAGATTGAGGCACAAGAGGAAGAGGCCAAGAAAGCTTAAGATGATAAGTTTGAGGAGAAGAAAGATGAGGGTGAAGGGAAGAAGAATGGAGACAAGGAGGAAGAGTCTGATAAACCATCTCTGCTGAAAGAGGTTGTACCAGAGGAAGACCCGTTTCTATCAACTCTTCAGAAGGAGGAAGTTTAGAGGACTGTAGTGGCTGAATGGAGTGCTCAACCATTAGCATCAGATCCTGCTGATGAGTTTGTTGCTATGGCCCGCTCTGTATTTGACAAACACAACATAAGGCTAGAAGAAATAAGGGAGGAAGTTGTTCTGGAGGATGATTCAGATGATAAAGTCCAGATAGTGAATGAGATTAAGATTCAGCAGCAGCAAGAGTAACAACAGCATCTGGCGAATGGCCTAAACACTCAGTGGATATGAAATCAGAAGGCTCTCCAAGTAATCCTTGAAAGCATCTTTCCCTCTGTTCCTAGCAAAGCTGCACGGTTGATTCAGCAGATTTTCCCTCCTCTTCAAGCAAATGCAAAGGCTATTCAAGAAGTCATTCAGAATTTTACACTTGATGAGCAGAAGATAGTTGCTAAACTTGTTGGTGCTGAGTGGAAGGAGAAGGACAAGCACAGCTTTAAGGAGATCTGGGAAAAATGGATGATTTCCAGCCAACCCTCAAGCAACGCCATGGAGATAGATCAGCCAGAGAAGACTCATCAAGATAATTTTGTAACTCTTAAAGAAAAACCCTTGTAATTGTCTCATTTATTGTAAAAACTCTGTAAACAAAACTCTATCAATGAAAAATTTTTACTTCTGCTCCAAAGTACAACTCTTTGTTGTACTGATTTTCGTATAATTCATTAATCAGAATGTATGCATAAGATTATGAGGGAGTAAGTGCATCCTGTGCTTGACTTCACTCAGAACCAATAAAATGAGGGAGATTGTTGGATTCTAAAGGATATATTGTTTTGCAAGTTCTGAGTTCAGAAGAACGTCATCTTAGAAGCACAAGGATTAATCAGAAGAACTCAAAGATATGTCTCAGAAGAATCACTCATCGCTCAGATCTTTAAAGGCCCCTCTGAGAACTACAAAAGGTAAACTCAATCTTTCGGCGCCAAAAAGTCAAAACAACTGACTTAGCATTTAATGTCGCCTCGCGCCTTGGGCTTACGTCTGCTACAAAACAAAATTTGCTGTAATTTCAGGAACAAATCTCACCTGCTATGCTGAAACATATCTGCAAGTACAAAGTGGACCCGCAAAATCAACCTAATACAGCATAACACAAATTAGACCTGGACGAGCTCTCTAACGAATTGTTAACGGAAACAAGATTGAGAGACAACGGCAGTATTTCTAGCAACGGTCCTTATTTCAACGAAAAAGTTCTCTCCCTCTATAAAAAGAAGTTTTCCCGCATCTAAGAAGGTTGCCGAATCTTAACACAAATACGAAAGCGAAAACAAATCTCAATCTGCTTACAACCTTTTCATAGCAAACATATAAATCACATCTGTTTGTAATTGAACTGACTGGAACAAAGTTCAGAAGTTCACAAAAATCATTTTTGCAAAACTATTGTAACTTACACTAAGCTGAGGGTAAGATAGTGTAAAGGAGTGAAGTTCTAGTAAGAAAGGTACTTATTAGAGACAAAGCTCAGAGCCTCAGATATAGAAGGACGGAACTTCTTTATTGGTATAGCTCAGCAAAGATTGTTGAAGGGTACTTCAATCAAGGCGTTGTAAAAGGTTTACTCTTCACCAGAAGAAGAGTTAATAGTGGATTAAATCTTGGACTGGAGTTTCCAAGGACTGGATTAGGTAGAGGATGAACCAGGATAAAAATCGTTGTTTGCATTTCCTTACTCAGCTCATTTGTATTTGTGTTATTTTATTCCTCATTGAAAACACATAAAACATATAAAGGGGATTCTGAGTAACTTACGCTTACTCAGAAGCAACTTCAGAAGTATCTTTCTGAAGTTAAGCGTGAACTCGAAAAAGAGTCATTCACCCCCTCTCTGACCTATTTTACACCCTTACTGGGTCCAACAATTTCATTAAAGTAAAAGTATGTAGGAGGGTTGTTGAAATATGAGGATTTGTTGGATGTTCTAAAATCGGAATACGCTTTTAGATTGAAATTTATTTGGTTGGTTTACCAAACTTTCAATCGGATAAAATCGGAAATTTTATCAAAGAACAAGAGTTTGATTTTGCTGTGAAAAACAATCGAGTTTTTATTATATGTTTGCCAGTTTCATTTTGGTGAAATAAATAATCGAAATGTCAATAGACATACTATTTCGGGTAGCAGCCATGTCTAAAAGACATGTTTATTCGAGTTTCAGTTGTGTTCAGCAGACACACTATTTCGACCCCAGCCCGGGGCGCCGCCTCAGGACCCCGCCAGGGGCTACCGCCTCTTAGACCCCGCACCCGGGAGCATTGTCCCCGGACCCCCTCAAATCGTAACAAAACTCAAATAAGTGTGCATTTCGAATTCGCTTGACTTGTTCGATAAAATGTCACGATCGCGCTGGTCAAACCAGTCGATCCGATTACACTAAAATACTAACAGGTAAATCGATATTCAAAAGCACAACTTAAATAAATTCATTTCAAATCATACAACTTTTATAAGATTTTTAATCTTTGCATATGCAAGATTTCAAACATTACATGATTTGTAATCTATCAATATTTTTTTCGATTGCAAATAATGGAATTTGACAAAATGAATTCAAATGGATTGAAATACAATGGACCTTTCTAAACACACTTGACTTGCAGGTATTGTTGATCATAACCTTACTCTTCTTAAGAGATCTCTAACTCGATTCAACCGGAGTGGTTGCTTAAATACCAAAAAATAAAAGAATACATGTCTTGATATATGGATGGAACAATACGACGGTTAGGGTTAGAAAATAACAGTTGAAGAGAGAATGATAGAAAGTCAAAAAAAGAATGCATGAGCAGCAATCTATGTAACACCGTGTGAAACAAGACGTATCGACCGAAAATTTGACAAGCAAAAGGCTCCACCATTGACACAAACCCACCGGCCACCGGATCTAATGGCGTCACCAGCTAGCTTATACTTAATTTGATCCTTTATTAATTTAATAGACCAAATGCCAGGTCTGTAGTCACCTTTGTACGAAGCTTCAAACCTAGTTCCCATTCCCCACCTTTATTAAAAAAATTAATGTCAAACCCGTTAATTTAGCTCTCTGCACCATTTTTCTATTCTTATGCTCATATGCCCAGCCTTTACCGTTGAATTTTTCTTTTAATATTTGTCAATTAATAATTACTGAGTTGTTGACATTTTTGTTTGTCTGCGTAATAGCAGCCTGATAATATATATATTTTCTGCACTGGATTTTCCAATATTTTTTATTACTATAATACTAAATTCACAAGCCTTCATTAATTTTCTCCTATTATAAGAACAAATGCCATTGGACATTGCTGACCATTGGAAAGAAAAAATAAAGAAGAAAGTTTAAACTTTTATTTCTACTTATCAAAAAAAACTTTAATTTCAGGCTACCTTAATCTTTCCTAATATGTCTGCTTCTTGTAGTCCTGTCAGAATTTTCAGCCATGAAAATGGTCTCAATCAAGACCTAACTCACAAGGTTTGTTCTTCTTCATTCGCTTTTTTCCATCTGATGTTTAACTGGATAGAATTAGAGCAATTAATTTATTCTTAATTGTTGTTATTTTGTGGTTAAGCAGCCATCTTCGTCCCGCAGTGAAGGCTCGAGCAACAGCAAAGAGAAAGGGGTAAATTTATTTTGTTGACTAATGATGTTTTCATTCTTAATTAGATGATTTGTATAGATCTCATTTAGCATGAATATTAATGGCTAATTAATGTTTAATCTTGATTAATTATAGGAGGATCATGCTCTAGAATCCACCAAAGCAGAAATGGGAGAAGTAAGAGAAGAAAATGAAAGACTAAAAAAGATGTTACAACGAGTCGAGAAAGATTATCAATCACTCAAATTACGTTTCTTTGAGATTCTTCAGCAAGAATCCTCCAGGAATATTTCAGCAGATTCAGCTGATCCATCAAATGAAGACACCGAAGAATCCGAACTGGTATCACTTTCTCTTGGAAGAACAACAACTCCCGAAACCAACAACAAGAAAGACGAAAAACCAGGAGCTGATCATAAACAAGATGATGAATTTAAGGGAAGCCTGACCCTTGGATTGGACTCCAAGTTCGAGTATTCGACAAACGCTAGCCCTACAAATAGTTCAGATCAACAAAACGTTAAGGAAGATCATGAAGGAGGAGAAACAAGGCCGAGAAAGATCCAGAAGATTAATAATGTTGACGATGAGCAGAATAATGTGAAGAGAGCTAGGGTTTGTGTTAGAGCTAGATGTGATACTCCTACGGTACTAACTACTTACTATTAATTATTATTCATGTTTAATTTGTTCTTGGCTGAAATTTGATGTAAATTATTGTTTACAGATGAATGATGGATGCCAATGGAGAAAATATGGACAAAAAATATCTAAAGGAAATCCATGTCCTCGAGCTTATTATCGTTGCACTGTTGCTCCAGCATGTCCAGTTCGAAAACAGGTATCACGCTAGCTGTTACAGTACCGGTCTTGAAATTTCGGGGACACTAGTCAAAATAAGAAATAATGACTTATTAGATTAAAAAAAATTTGCATAAAGGAAGGCTTTTAATTTTTTATATTTCAAGATTATGCTGAATAAATTTATAAAATTTTAAAAGTAAGTATATACATATAAAAAATATTAAAAAAATTTGGGTCCTTTCTAGTCGTGGTTCTAGCCGGATATTTAGCGATGGAGTAACTTATAATGGCACATAATCGGTTTTACGGAAATGGTTTCAGGTGCAAAGATGTTCAGACGACATGTCGATCTTAATAACAACCTATGAAGGAACACACAACCATCAACTTCCAGTTTCAGCCTCAGCCATGGCTTCAACCACCTCAGCTGCAGCTTCCATGTTATTGTCACCCTCTTCTACTTCACAACCCTCTCTCAATTCCGATCAACTCACCGGATTAAACTTCAATCTCTATGACAACTCAACAACTAATAAACAAATCTACTTCCCAAATCCATCTTCTCATCCCGTATTCCCAACGATCACTTTAGACCTCACTTCACCTCCTTCTCCTCCTTTCAACAAACTCTCAGCTTCGAGATTTAATAATATTCCTTCGACTCTCAGCTTTTCTTCGGCTGATCATCGATCCAACATGTTGCCTACAGTGTGGGGACATGGTTACCAATTTAACAGCAAATATTTGTATCATCAGCAAAAGAGCCAGGTTGTGCAGCCCCAGCAGGCTTTGACAGAAACTTTAACAAAGGCAATAGCTTCTGACCCGAGTTTTCGAACTGTTATTGCTGCTGCTCTTTCTTCCATGATGGGAACTGGTTCTGGTTCGACTTCTAATACAAGTCAATTACTGGCTGCTGATAATAGTATTTCATTGGGTGATCAATCTGCTAGGGGCAATGGAAAAGGTTGTGGATCAAGTTTTTTCAATGGATTATCGACAGTGAATTCGCAGATTGGGAATAATGTTCTTCAATCGAATTCGACATCACCTTTTTGCATCTTTAACAGTTCATCTGCTCCTACGGTTAGTAAGGATCACAAGAGTTGATATCGCAACTAGATTAGATGAAGTGTTCTATACAAGAAAATGGCAAATTATTCGAAAAATTTGTTGCTGTTTTCTTCTGTTGTTATATGCCATTTTGTATATTTGATTGGATTAAGTTTTATGATGTTCATAAGTTAGAATACAGAGAAGATCAAATTGTACAAGTCACTCTATATTTTTTTGTAGACATTATATTACGCTGTCTTATTCTGAAGAAATAAATTAGGACGTTGCAAATGAAATTATAATTTTCAAAGTTAAAACTGCCAAATATATCGAGGCTGTAAATTTTCTTACCTTTCCTTCACTTCTTTCTTACATATGCAGAAGACAGATTTACAGTAATTGATTAATAATATTGCAAGTCATAATGGATCTTTCTAGCTGTTGTAAGATCAAAGAATAGTTATAGCCATTGTAAATGAGCTAAACATGAGACGGCATGACTTGCTTTAGTATATGCTTATTTCTTCAAAATTTTTAGTTGAAGTTTCGTACTCATGCTAAAACCCTTAGTCCATTGGATGCCAAGCATGTAGTTGTGCGATCATACTAAAAAATCACACTTCGTGCCTAAAAATGAGGAACAACATTCGCAGATTAAACTTAGAACCATAGAAGAAAAGCTAGCAACTAAAGGCTTTACAATTTTTTTTTTTACAAGAAAAACCAACGAAGACCCATGGGTAATTATGGTTTCATCCCCTGTCCATTTGGTTTGGTTGTTATTAGTAGTAAAATTTTTCCCAAGTAAAAACGTTGTTTAGTTAATATAAACATCTAAAACTATCATTTAATATTGAACAAAAAGACAGTTGCTTCTTTGATAAAGGGACATTATATTGGACTTCTCAGTCGAAGCACATTTTCCCCAATATTGACAACTAGGAAAAATTATTCCAAGATTATTTTCTGGTCAAATGAATTCATTTGATGGCATTTAATTGGTTGAAAACTATATTCATTCATACAGCAATGTGAATTGCCAGAAAGGTAATCCTTTCCGCAGTCAACTTAAGACACCATAGGAGACTGCTAAATCAAGGCACATGCATTAGCCTTTATAAAGGCAAGACTTTTGTTGCCTATACAGAGTAAAGTCATTGTATTCAACAAATGCAACAAGTTCCACCTAAATTTATAGGGCATTAACAGCTATCCCTTAATTGACAAAATTTAGTTTTACCTCTATGTCACTATCTAGCTATCTCAAATTTCATTTATTTGTTATGATCATCGCCTTAAAAAATGAACGCACATATGTTATACTCGAAGAATCATCCATCACGAAACCAGAAATGAATTAATATTGTGTCTTTTTTTCTTGGCCTGGCTCTCATGTTTTTCCTGGCCGTCACAGAATGCAGGCAGAACTTGAACCCTGCTCTCTGTAATTTGGCACACAAACAGTACAAAATAATGTGATTAGCAGGTGTGCCATACCAAATGGATAAAGAAGAAAAAACTATAACGAGTTTGAGTGTGATTGTGCAGGTAAAATAAGTAGAAACATGAACTTACCTGCATTATTAACTTTCTTCTATGACACTTTCAATAGTTCATGGAAAGCTTCCTGTGGTATATCAACAGAGCCAACACGCTTCATTCGCTTCTTGCCTTCCTTCTGTTTTTCCAAAAGCTTCCTTTTTCGGGTCACATCCCCTCCATAACACTTTGCAAGCACATTCTTTCTCATTGCCGAAATCCTATGGAATTGCATGAAAAAGTGTCAGACTAGTGCCACTAATGAACAATATTTATGCTCAGCCTGGCTTTCTAGTAACTAGAAATGAAGAGAGTCATGGCAAAACTAGAAAGAGCTGATGTGATATATGGATGAAATAATATGTTGTTATATAACTCGAGAAAGTGGAGAAGCAGTGAGCTTTTCAGAGAAATGTCTTTTGGGTATCAGCCTGGCTTGAAAAGGGTCACAGCCGTAGGGAGCAAACAAGTTCACTCATAATTCATTATTCTTGACTTCTATTGATTGTCAGTGTTCCAACTTAGCTTTCTTCTTGGTTATCATCCGAGATTTCAGAGGTCAGGTATTTCATCAATATCTGGCCACTAATTTCAGATAATATTAACTAATAATAAGACTAGCCAAAGAACGAACACTAAAAAAAATCTCATGATAAATGGACAAAGAATAAACTCCTTTGCTCCTCAGAGCAATGCCCCTTTAAGTGCTTAAGACCATGACCCGGAAATAGTTACCCGATAAATCATTTCTGTCAATGCACACACAAAAAAAAAAGCTATAAAACTTACGTTTCCCTTGCAATTACTTTTGATCCAATCGCTGCTTGTATAATTATCTCAAACATTTGCCTGTTGAAAATATGATCATACATCTGTAGAAAACAGATATAGAACATGAAAGCAACAAATGTAAAAATTAAACACCTATCGATGAACTTCTTTAACTTATCCACCAGCTCACGCCCAACACGTTGTGCCTTTAAACTATGAACAATGGTCGCCATAGCATCAACTGGTTGACCATTCAAGAGAATGTCAAGTTTTACCAAATCAGATTGTTGATATCTGTTTCCATCAACCATAACAACAGCAACAAAAAGGAAGATTATGGTATTGCAAGAAATGTATATAATATGATCAACTTCTTATCACCTATGAATATGATATAGATATAATATATTTTAAAAGCATTCCCATAAATAAAGAATAGAGAAAAAATACACAAGGTGCTGAGATTTCAAACAAGAAATGAAGAAAATAATACCATAATTTAAAAAAATTGCGCAACAAAAGAAACATGCCTAGACAACCAAAACTGAATATTTCCTAATAACAGATGGCTAATAAATTTCTACACTGCGCTGCTTACTATTAAAAATCTACTTGTTGGCATCACTACTTGCCATCGCAAAGCAAAGATATTAGCATGCATGTAATCACTTCCCGAGAGAGAACTAGAGCAGGCGAAAGAATACGTACTCTGAATCCTCATAATCAAATGATGCATATCCTGATGTTATACTCTTCAATTCATTGTAGAAGTCGACCACAATTTCCCTCAAAGGAAGGCGATACTTCATAAATACTCGTTGACTATATAGAGAAGTGTTAGAAATACCAATATTCTGATTATGGATCACTCACTATATATGAAATATATATGCACAAGACAAAACGATCATCTTAAAACAATATTGCTGGTTCAAAATCAAATGCAAGTAATAACTGACCTATACTTTAATAAGGCTCATAAAATTACCTGTCAATAAATGTGTACTCCAATTGCTGCCCTCTTCTCTCTGAGCAAAGTGTAATAACAGGCCCCACATACCTTACATGAACAAATAAAAATTCATTTAAATGTGTTGAAGATAGCAGGTCAAGTAATAATAATATAAAAGAGAATGACGGTATGAGAGCTTACTCACTAGGGATGATAATTGTAGCTGTGACTGTAGGTTCCCAACTAGCCGTAACTCGTTTTTTGGGGTTTGAGAGCAACGCAGCCGGATTCTGAACTTCTACTTTGCTGCCAGAGCAACAAAAATATAATGTTGAGAAGAGCATGTAACAGGAAAATCGATATACATTCATGTGTGTCTGTAAATAGGGCATGTCATACCTTCCATCAGAATACTCAAATATATATGGAACAGTAGGTACAGTAGAAATAATATGAGTTCCATATTCCTGTAATTCAGTGACAAAATATAGATTTGTGATTTGAAAATACCATTTTTAAGTTTATAAGTAATAAGTCAATGACCTCAATGAGCACAACTGCTGGAACATGTCCCATAAGAGAAAACTGAAAACATTACTTGTTCAAGCCGCTGATGAAAAACATCCATGTGGAGTAAGCCTAAGAAACCACACCTAAAATAAAATCCCCAGCACAAAATTTAGTCCTAGTAAAAAACAGAGAGAGGGGCCAGAAAAAACAAATCACTGTCTAAAGTAGAATAATGTCATAATAGATATACACCTAAAACCGAGACCAAGAGCAGAACTACTCTCTTTGGTAACAGAGACACTGGCATCATTACATGTCAGCCTCTCTATTGCATGGTTGAGTGCTTCAAAGTCAGATCCATCAGCTGGATATAGCCCAGAAAACACCATGTGTTTTGCTGGTTTAAAACCTACAATAGAAAGAGCACAAAAGTAAGAGACAATTTTTACTAGCTATTTAGCACTGGATAATTTCATAGATTACTAGCAAAAAATATCTTATTCCTTCGTTCACAATAAATTCATATTCTGTTTGCTTTTAAGCCATACGTATATTGCATTTACAAGACCACTATATGTCCAATAAGTGCAAGACAGAGAAGCCATGGTTGCTCCATGCAGCAGTGTAATGGTAAGTCTGGAATCATCAGATTTGTAAAAACTATTTACGTGGTATGAACTATGAAGTGAATTCTAGTGGACAATCTAATATGTACCATTTTCAGCTTACGACCAAGATAACTATACCCGTGGCCGTCATGATACGCAACTGTAATATTTTATAAGGAGCTAGAGCCCAATGATCTTTCTGTTGCCAAGGTATGTATTCTGTCACTAATAATCTAGTAACTTTCACGTTTCATTTCGATCTCAAACCCTGAGGTTTCAGTCCCCAAATCCAATTCGACAGCCTATCTACTAAATTTTTATAAGTATGAGGCCAGACTCATTTAATTGATAATGATGAAACAGTTCCCTAGACTCTCACATCCATAATGAATTAGTTCCAAAGTCTAACAGGAACACAGGGTCAAGGGAAAAATACCAGGTAGAGCTTCTACAGTGCTTCGACTATGATATAGAGTGTCTCCTACTCGTGCTTCTTTGGTTGATCTCATGCCACTTACTACATACCCAACTTGTCCAGTTAGAAGAACTCCAGTTGAAGTCAGTTCAGGATGCATGATACCAACATCCAAGATATCGTATGACTGGCCAGTTGCTGCTGATGATATCTTGTCTCCCTTCCGCAGCATTCCATCAACAACTGCAACATGACATATTACTCCCTTGTACTCATCATAATAGGAATCCAACAAAAGCATACGTAGTGGTGAGTTACAATCCCCAGGGGGACAAGGTATTCTCTCTATGACTGCAGGCAAGACATGCTCAAGGCCCTTCCCAGTTTTCGCAGATGTTAGAAGGCAATCGTCCGGTTCAAGATCAAACATTGATTTTAATTGAGCTTTTACACGATCAGGATCTGCTGTTGGCTGGTCTATTTTGTTTATGACAGGTACTATTGCCAAATTTGATTCAAAAGCCAGATAGAAGTTCGCAACAGTTTGTGCCTGAACCCCTTGGGCAGCATCAACAACCAAAAGGGCACCCTGGCATGCTGCTAAGGATCTTGACACTTCATAGCTGAAATCTACATGACCTGGGGTATCAATTAAGTTAAGTAGAAATGCCGAAGGTTCATTTCCTTCATCCACGTTAGGACCATGAAACTTGTAAGAGTGGAACATGGTAGCTGTTTGAGCCTTAACGGTAATTCCCCTTTCTCTCTCTACCTACAAAAATACAAATGTCATGTACATATTTATCAACAAGAACTAAATAGACAACATTTAAAAAGTTTAAAACTTCACAGTCATGCAACAACACAAAAGCGATTGGAAAAGTTATCATGTTAAGATTTATCTTGCAAAATCTCACACAGAGGTATCCATTTTAATATCAGTCTTCTTTTCAGACACAACCTTTATCTCGATGAAGTACTCTTACAACCGGGAGAGGACCATAAGTGATGAAATATGATAGCTTTATAATACTCAGTGACACCGTAATTCAAACTTAACACCGCAAACACTTGTAAGAAAAAAAGGATGTTCATGTATCTATTTATGTCACTATATCACATCTAACGGGCTAAAAATGATTTTAATTATTGCCTTCCCATTTTGTATATTTCATTGAGACAACACTAGGATGACAGTTAAGATTTTGCAATTAATTTGAATGATTAAGCATTTTCATTTCATCTGAATCAAAATCGGATGAACTGAAAGAACCTCTAGACTATCACTTACCTGCAATTTATCAAGGTACTGAGGCTGGCCGTGGCCTCTTTTGATGGTACCAGTGAGCTCCAAAAGCCGGTCAGCGAGAGTCGATTTTCCATGATCAACGTGAGCTATAATAGAGAAGTTTCTGATCTTGTCAGGGGGATACTGTGTCAAATCTAAGTTGTTTTCTTTGGTGTATTGGCGGGAATTGGAGCAAAAGTCACGGATGGGTGCAGAAAGAGGGTCGTGGGTCAAAAATGCAGAAGAGATTGAACGGAGTTTTGAATTGTTAAGAAGGGAGAGGGATTTGGCTGATTTTAGGGTTTCTGAAACCCTCCAAAGGAAACCCATGCAGTGCCGTCGATGAAGCAGCCAATCTTGCTGCTGTAATCGTCCGCTTTGTCGATGATGATACTAAACAACCAGCCGATTGATTAAATGAGAAATGAAACGACATCGTTACAACGGATTATTGATTTACCATTTGAAGGTAATAATGGGGATGGGTTGATTTTCTTTTAACCGATTAGATGTGATTAGGAGTAATATTTAAGAGTTATAAAAAAAATTACTTTAAACTAGCATGGTTCTCGGTTGGGTATGTTCACGTTAACATCAGATTTTCGTATTTTTCTTTACTGATCAATTTAAACTAGACCTAATTGGAAATAAAATGATAAATTTTGTTTAAATATATTAAAATCTTACGTATAATTTTAATTTTAGATTTGATTAAATAAAATCATAACAACTAGGTAGTAGAATAATTAATCAATGCATTAAAAATTTGACAATGCAATGAAATTATTTCAAACATGATGGATTTTAAATGAATAAAAAAAAGTTCATCTAAAAGGAACAAAATCACATTGTTATTACCTAAAACAAACTATACACAATATCTAAACATACCCATGCGCTTGGTTGAATTTGATTGATAGGAAAACATAAATCACATAATAAGTTCAAAAAAATGTACAAAATTTTCATAAAGAAACAATCACAAGTACACAATACTGAAAACTTTCGTTTATTTATCATCAATTGGATTACACATGGATAGCCAATTATTTTAGTTCAATTAAGAGTTGAGATACAGTAACAAATCCCAATCCAGTCTTATTCGATCTGAGATAATAATATGTTAAACACAGAATGCGAATAGAGAAGTTCCACGTGTAAAAAGTCTGTAGCCATTGCCAATATAGACACAACCATCACTAACCAAGGGTCCACCATAGATGGAAGCACCTAATTCATATGACCAAAGAATTTTACCGTTTCCGGCATTCATTGCATAAAATGGTCCAGTAGGTGTTGTTGAGCCTCCAAATAGAACTCCATTAGCAATAGTAACTGGACCACTGGTTAGGCCATTGCTTGGGTCACCCTTTGACCATAATATTCTGCCATCAGCACTGTTCATTGCAACCCATCCCCCGGATGTAATGTTTTCATTCGATGGCTTCAAAGTAAAGTTGTTTCCGTTTGAATTAACTATGTTTGTGTATATTGTCTTTTCGTCAGTGGCTGCCCCCCAAATTCCTCCACCCCCTTCCCCTCCAGGCCCAGCTTCCTGTACAACATTCATTTCCAATTAAACATATATTTAAAAGGCATGTGCATATTTAAATACCCCAACTTTTCCAAATAAATAACCTGCTATCTTCTGAATTTTCAAACCGCAACTTCCTTAAAATGTGCATAATTTTGCCGGAACATCACGTGTCACCTTAAAAGATGTCATTCTCCCTCCAATCAAAAGTTGGCATATGTCGTTCAGAGAGCAAACTGGTTCATTTTTCAATAGTTGAAGAAGATATGTTCAAGGGGTCGGCAGAAGTTTTTTTGGTGACAAGTTGGGGTAAAGTATGCTATTTTGAATGAAAATAAACTTACAGTGAACCAGACAATGCGGCCGGTATCACGATCAAGTGACCAAGCAAACCCACTTTTCTGAACAGCAGAAACAGTATCTTTTTTAGTTCCATTCACAAAAATGGTCAGCATCATCGGTGCTGCTCCAAAATCAGCATCAGGGTTGGGGCCGGGAGGGCAACCAGGGTTCGAAAGATTCATACAGGCAAAAAACCAAACATCATATCCACCCAATTGCCTGAACCATTTGATTTCTCCAGAGTGAAGATCAAGAGCCAGCATTGAATTAGAATGGTTCTCAGGCTCAATACAAGCCTCAGGATCGGTGGGAGTAGTTTGATTGTTTTGTTGTTCTTGGCATTGTTGTATATGAGGTGGAACTGAATACAGATTCCCAGTTGCAATATAAACATGATTTCTATTAACATCAATTGACGGACTACTTCCCCGTATAGCCGCTCCTGCATATTCGCCGCGATTTCCGAAATTATCAGGTAACATGTATGTTCTCCATATTATTTTTCCAGTTGTTGCATTTAATTTTAAAAAACTTCCTCTGAATGTGCAGCAGTCTTCTATGCTTACTGTTTCTTCAAGTGAGGATGTGCCAACGTAAAAGGCCCTGTTATATACAGAATCACTAATCAATTATCAAACAGGTCAATATGAAGATAACGGCTTAAAAATTGATTGATATATTACCCTTTGAAATAGGTTCCAGACATGGTAATTAAACTATTAGGATGAATGTCCAACTGGGTTGACCAAACAAGGTTACCCGTTGATCTGTTAAGAGCAACAACAAAAGCAGGTCCATAAATTCCAATTATAAGCAAATCACCCGCTATTGTGGGAGTTGATCTTGTTACTGTTGAGTTTGTACTCAAATTTGGGCCTAGTAAATTGAGCATGGTTTGGTTCCAAATTAGAGAACCATCAAATGCGTTGACTGCATATAAAAAGCCATTCCAACTTGGAAAATAAACAACTCCATCAAATATTGCTCGGGTTGTTGCTACATCATTGCCTGTGTTGAATTCCCACTTTAGTTTCAGCTTTGAAGCTGTTCTTGGGCTGATCATTTTTCCTTTTTCTGCGTATCTTCTGTTGTATATATTTCCACCGTGATTTAACCAGTTTTGTTTTTCTCCGTAGTTATCCTGTGAAATTAAACATGTTAAAAACAAAAAACTAGGTACATCTTTCCCATGTACTACTGTGTGTCAGCTTCTAATTAGAAGAGAAAATCAGTATGTACTACTGTGTGTTAGCTTATAATTGGAAGAAAAAAATCAAAAAAATATACATTTCAAAAGTTACATTAATCAAAAAGTGACATCTAAAGTAACTATTAAAATAATAAAAAGTAATAAAGTAATTTTTGGAACACATATCCTTCATGCTTGAAATTGTGTTCAAACATCCCTCTTTATAATTTCTAAAATTCATGAATCAGAAAGTTTAAAAATTTTACCAGACCTAACCTTATTGTTAAAGTAGTTGCTTAAGACCCCAAAATATATCAGGCCCCGTATTATTTTGCTTTATTATGTATATATGATGCCAGAATCATATTATTTCTAAATCAATGTGTTATTGTTATTTGTCCTCTTTCCTTTTTACAAAAGAGGGGACCAATCAAGATACTAAATTACATAATAAAAAAAACTCAGCCATTCTACAAATCAACTTTAACTCTTTCCTATTTAATGTGTTATTTATAATTTTTAAGCTTATGTGATACAAAGCTAATAAGTTTTTAGATTAAAAATCAAAGTGTTTTAAGTTTTAATTAAGTTTATGTGATACAAAGCTAATAAGTTATTAGATTACAAATCAAAGTGTTTTAAGTTTTAGTTTTGTTCTACCATTCATTTTATATTTTTGGAAGGCGCTCTTCAATTCTCTAATATTAGTTACAAAATCAAATGATATTTTTCTATTGTAATTTATTTTTTATTTATTCTCCCTTTTCAACTTATTTCATAATATCTATTGGGAAATATGAATGACGATATGAAAAACAAAAATGTTAAAAGTAGTAGAAGAATTGATTCAATTTCAAAAAGGTGCATTTTGATAAGTGTTTGAAATGTAGCATGCATAAAATTTCTATAATTGATAATATTTAAAACAAAAACCAGAATGAACCTAACACCTCTAGTACATGCATAAAGTACAGGAAATGTGTGCTGAACAAAATGATTTAATATTAGCATATATACTTCTCGCCTAAAATCCCAAATTTCGCAAGACCGACTCTGGCCGTTTGGACATGCAAGTTCGGTATGTAAAGATATGTATTTGGCCAAAACCAAAAGTAATTTAGAAGAAAAGCTTGAAGATCACCAAAAGATTAGCCAAAATAATGAATTATATATAAACGAAGAGAATAAGATTCGAGGATGGTACTGACATAAGAGAGTGCTAGGATGATTAAAGATTGCATATATATAATGAAGAGAACAATGTCGAAAAGGTTGAAACAGTTTGTTGCTGCCATGATAACAAATAAAACCAATGGATACGACTGCAAAATACATCATAGATCGATGTTATTTATAATCTTGTTTGTGTGATCAAGGCTCAGATTTATTATCTATTTATGTGATAGTATCGTTCAAGAAAGGGAAACCGATGGTCCATTTCTCATTAATCACTTGATGCTAATTCAACTCGGAGATCATCTTTTTTACTTATATATTGTTAGACTTTTAGGTTTCATCTTTTTTAATATAAATTTTATGTTTGAATTATTTTATTAATTTAGTTGATAGAATTTCAATTCAAATCAATTTTTTTGTTTGGAGGGTTTATTATTTTCAAATTTATTTATCAATTTCTTTTTATTATCATAAAATTGAATAATAAAGTAAAAGTAATATTGAACTATCAAACAAAGTCAATTCTTAAAAAAAATCATGTCAACTTTTTTTGCATAAGTGCTGCTAATCCACACATTTGCAAGAATTTAATTCTTGAATAATTTTTATTCCTTTTTAATAAGTTCAAAATAATATGTCTCGTTGCTCCAAACAAGCAGAAATAATATCTTTTGAGCACATCAACTAAGAAAATACTTTGAACAGGACAAAGTGGCCACTGATGATGATAATATATATGCACACATGTTATCTTTGAACACATCAACTAACAAAATACTTTGAACAGGTTATAGTGGCCATTGATATTAATATATAGGGTAATAAACGTATATAACATGCTGACTGTTTTTAGTGATTGTGATTTCAAAAGTAAGGTAACAAATCGATATATAATAAAAAATTATGAACACAAATTAATTTTCTTAATTAAATATTAAAAAGATTAATTAGAAAAATGTTAAAATAATTCAAAAATAAATAAATTACTCATGAACTTGCATTATCGCTAGCCGCAAATTGGGAAGTTGGAGCCTTCGGGACTAGGTGGGAACTAATCATGAGACAATGTATATTTTTATTTTATAAGTATACTAAAATTATTTATTCAATTAAAACGTGCATTATAATGTGAAAATAAATTTTATAAAAAATAATAATACATATTTAGGATAAAAATATAAAAAAATAATATTTTAATAAATTCTCATGCAATAAAAAATCTCATTAAAAATGCAAAAATTTTAAAGTGGTTTATCTTGGGATAGGATACCCTAGGAGTAAGACTTTTACTTTTGTAGCGATTTTTGTCTCGAAACGAGACTTCTGTTGTAAGGATATTATGATGTATAGTAGTTTTATAAATTAAGTTAATTTTTTTTTTATAAAAAGGATCATCTATATCATTATGCGAAATTTGAATCTTGAAAAATGCATCTATTTAGGTGGAAAAAATCGGTCGGTATAGACAGTATCATAGATTACGTATGTAATTAGACTTTGTATTGTATTGTATTGTAAATGGGGACTTTGTATCGTATAGTAAATGGGTTAATACAAGGTATAATTACATTACGTAATCCATCAGATGTGTGGTGATAAATCATTCAAGCGCTAGCGCTCTAGAAACATAAACTGACGACGATCCTAAAAATAGTGTTTAGATGGAATGACCCTAGAAGAAGAAGTTTAGAACAACGCTTGCATATAAGTATTATAAACTATTTGCTTATGGTTTCTTTCACGTGTGCACAAGTCCACTTAGGCTCGTCCCACAATTAATCAAGTCCAAAACCTCTTGATATCATCAGTTGGATCCAAATCAATCCGATTTTCTCATCCCTTTCACACTGTACTTCATAGCCTTCTATCACCAGATTAATTCTCAACTTCTTGGTCTTTTTTTAATTGTAATTTTTATTTGAGGGTTGGTCGAAAATGATATTGATGTTGAGTTGCTGGATCTACAGTGGTGGTGGCCAAGCTACGAAGCCTACAAAACTAATTAATGTACCATTGCAACCTGAATTTGTGAAGCTGACGAAATAGCCCAATTTTTACTTGGGATTGAATTTTCAAATTCTTTGATACAAAATACTTTACTTTAAGAGATATATTGATGTGTCACGTACTAATTGAGTTTTTTATTTTGGAAGATTTGGGCTCCAAACACAATGTCAGGACATGCAATCCGATCCAACAAATTAATCTACATGCAGCTTGGACTACATCTTATTACGACGTTTTTAAGTATAGTTGACTTTTAGGTTTTGCATATTTTCCTAATTATTTTAGTACTTTAGAGTTTAACATGTGATAATCCGGTAATCCGGTCATTCTGAACAAATCAAATTCATTTATTTTGTAATTTTAACCTCCATTCAACTTAGAGTTTTTTGCTTAATCAATGTTTATTACTTTTTTTATCTTCGAAATAGCAAAAAAAACAGTAGCAAACATTTGTTAACAGATATTATTTGATTTTGATAAAGCAAAAGACAACAATATACAAATTAGCCAAACAACACTTATTGTATGTTTTTAACGTAGCGGATTCAGCTGCAGAAGCCACTAAGTGTAGTTAGAATGTCTAATCTCTCCTCCTTTGTTAACCTTTTGTTTTCTATAAAGGTTTTACTTTTTCAACACTCGCGTGTATTGTAATTAGAGATTTTTTGGGATATAGTAGTCAATGCAAGGAAAAGAACGAAACTCAAGAAATGAAAGGAAAAGAAAGGACTTCCCTGGTTCCATTTACCTTCCCCCTACCTTTCCCCTTCCAAGCAAAGCCTAACCAGAATAATTTGGGAAATTTAAAAAACTTTAACATTTTTATATGATATTTGCAAAAGGTATTTCTTCCTCCTATTCAGCATGTCTTTATTTGTCTTTCTAATCTAAAATGAGCTCAACAGCACTTATATATTCACTCAAACTATCATGCATAACACTCTCCAAGGCCCATGCATTTTCTACATAAACCATGTTGGTTTATTGATTTTGATGAGAAAATATAAAACACAAAATCACATAATAAGGTCAAACAAATGTAGAAATTCTTTTTTCTAGACAATTACAAGTACACTTTAAAAGTTTCATTTATTTATCATCAATTGCGTTATACACGCGTACCCAATGATTTTATTTCAGTAACAAGCTAGATTGAGAGTATTATACAGAAGTTGGAAGACGAACTAATTAATTTGAATGCAGAAGGCGAAGAGAGAAGTTCCTTGGGTAAACAATCTATAACCATTGCCTATATAAACACAACCATTACTAACAGAAGCACCTCCACAGATAGAAGCACCTATTTCATATGACCAAAGAATATGACCAGTTGCGGCATCCATTGCATAAAATGGCCCGGTAGCTGTTGTTGAACCCCCAAACAGAACCCCATTAGCAATGGTCACTGGACCACTGGTTGTGCCATTGCTTGGGTCACCCCTTGACCATAATATTCTACCATCTTCACTATTCATTGCAACCCATCCCCCGGCTGTTATATTTTCATTTGATGGCTTCAAAGTAAAGTTCTTTCTCTTTGAGTTAGCTATGTTTGTGTATATTATCGTTTTGTCTGTGGCTGCCCCCCAAATTCCTCCTCCCCCGGTCCCTCCGGGTCCCGCTTCCTGCCCAACATTTTAAAAACATGCGGCCAGTGTATTCAGAAACACATTTATCCAAGGCATGTACACAAATAAAAATCAGTGATTTGCAACGGAATTATGGTTTGAAAATTCTCCGTGGCAGATTCCCTTGCAAATCGCTGATTTTCTTGTATGTGAATGCTGAGTGAACTTACAGTGAACCAGACAATGCGGCCGGTATCACGATCAAGTGACCAAGCAAACCCACTTTTCTGAACAGCAGAAACAATATCTTTTTTAGTTCCATTCACAAAAATGGTCAGCATCATTGGTGCTGCTCCAAAATCAGCATCAAGGTTGGGGCCAGGGGGGCAACCGGCGCTTGAGAGGTTCCTACAAGCAACAAACCAAACATCATACCCACCCAACTGCCTGAACCATTTGATTTCTCCAGAGTCAAGATCAAGAGCCAGGATTGAATTAGAATGGTTCTCCGGCTCAATACAAGCCTCAGGATCGGTGGGAGTAGTTTGATTGTTTTGTTGTTCCTGGCATTGTTGTATATGAGATGGAACTGAATACAGATTCCCGGTTGCAATATAAACATGATTTCTTTTAACATCAATTGATGGGCTGCTTCCCCATATAGCTGCTCCTGCATATTGGTCGCGATTTCCGAAATTATCAGGTAACATGTATGTTCTCCATATTATTTTTCCTGTTTGTGCATCTAGTTTCAAGAAACTTCCTCTGAATGTGCAACATTCTTCTAAGCTCACTGTTTCTTCAACCGAAGATGTGCCAACGTATAGGGCCCTGTTAGAAAATCACCAACAATATTATAGAACATGGCATATCAAACAAATTCAGATGATCAAAATAATGGTGAATGAATTAGTTGATTAGTTACCCTTTGAAGTGGGTTCCAGACATGGTAATTAAACTATTGGGATGAGTGTCCAACTGGGTTGACCAAACAAGATTCCCTGTTGATCTGTTAAGAGCAACAACAAAAGCAGGTCCATAAATTCCAATTATAAGCAAATCACCGGCTATTGTTGGAGTTGATCTTGTTACTGTTGAGTTTGTACTCAAATTTGGGCCTAGTAAATTAAGCATGGTTTGGTTCCAAATTAGAGAACCATCAGATGCGTTGACTGCATATAAAAAGCCATTCCAACTTGGAAAATAAACAACTCCATCAAATATGGCAGGGGTTGTTGCAACATTGTTGCCTGTGTTGAATTCCCACTTTAATTTTAGCTTTGAAACTGTAATTGGGCTGATCAATTTTTCTTTTTCAGCATATCTTCTGTTGTA
Organism: Euphorbia schlechtendalii; assembly: GCA_949673415.1. Classification (NCBI taxonomy): domain Eukaryota; kingdom Viridiplantae; phylum Streptophyta; class Magnoliopsida; order Malpighiales; family Euphorbiaceae; genus Euphorbia; species Euphorbia schlechtendalii. Next base: position 21,667 of record CATIWQ010000846.1, read on the forward strand.
TATGTTTCCACCATGATTTAACCAGTTTTGTTTTTCTCCGCAGTTTTCCTATAATCAAATATATTAAACACAAAAGATTAGTTGAAGACCATAAATGACTATATAAATGAAGAGAATAATAAGATGATAGTACTGACATAAGCAAATGCTGTGTTTTTTAAAGATTGCAGATACATAACGAAGAGAACAAAGTTGAAAAGATTGATCCATTCTGTAGTTGCCATGATAACAAATTAAACCAACGTATAAGCACCTGCATGAGACATAGCCAGCTTACTTATAATATTGGTTGCGTAATTAAGGTTCAGATTTCTCACTAATTAATAATATTATCAATTTATCTGGCAGTATGAATCGTTCAAGAAAAGCAAAGTGATCGTCGACCAATTTAAATATAACTCGGAGATCATCTTACTCACGTATAGATAGAGTTGACTTTTAGGTTTCACATGTTTTATAATAGATACTGCTAATCCATCGGATTAATCAACCATATATGTCAATGCTACATACTTAAGTTTAATGTAATTTAAAGAGGATAAGATTTTAGTGACAACAGAATCTGTTGTAGATTATAATGAAGAAAACAATAAGGTTAAAAGATGAAGGGAATTGTCATCGAAAACATAACCGCGTCGGCGGAATTACCGGTTAAAATTTTCTCCAATTCGAATAGGATCTTCTCAAGAACCATTGATAGAGTTTCATAACAATTTATTTACATAATAAGAGCTTACTTGAAAAGTCTCCTTAAGAGACGGATGTCGTGAAGCTCACAATTGGAAGCTCTCCAATCTCACATACACGAACTACTCTCGATCGGGACTAGTGCTAGCCGTAGAGACGAAGAACAAAGATAAAAACTCCAAGAAAAAATAAAAATCTCATTAACCATAATACATCAAATGTATTATAGTGGCTGCCAACATTTTGTTGGTAGTATGATTAGGTTTTAATTCTTTATTTTTTTTATTTATACCCTAATTAATTAATTAGGTTTAGGTATAATTTAATTATGAATTTGGTTCAATTAATTTTAAGTTTAATAATTAAACTCCATGATTTAATTTCTTAAACAAATTTAATTGTCAACTTTCATATTTTACAAATTAACCCATAGACAAAATAAAGATTGCAATTTAATCAAATAAATTGTCATACTACAAATTAATTTAATTAACTAAATTTAGTCAATTAATGATTTTAGTATGCAATACTTTATGATTAAATTTATTCAATTAAATTATTCAACATATGAATTTATTTAGTTATCAATTAAACAAATACCATATGTAAATACAATTTAATTGACTTAATTTAATTTAATGAATAATATAAAAT